>JASDQU011176892.1:10075-26650 GCA_032191745.1 Picea mariana
CCATTTTTAATTCTAGATATTCTTCAACTGGAGTGGGTTGATTAAGATCAATAGAAAATCTAGGCTTTTTTACTTTGAATTCATGTTTATGATCCTTCGAAGATGAGCCACCAACAATCTCTTCAGCTTCAACAATTTCTGACATTTTCATCTCCTAACAATCTTGCAGCTCCTCTGTCTTTGGAAAACAATTGAATTCTAGTTTGATCTCAACATCCACTGGATTATCTTCTAGATCTGTCAAATGGCCCTTTTTTAGAGAAGACTTGGGTAAAGTTTTGGATTTTAGACTTAGTTTTTTGGCTGCTCTGGTAACATGCCTCATGGGGTGTTCTGCTATATGTTTACCCTTCTCATCCTTTCACTATTTCTCCATAGTATCATCATCATAACATTCATCTTTAGGTTCTAATTTAACCTTTTTTCACTTGTATGAAGAATTTACAAGTGACTGTTCCTTTTCCTCCTCTGCACTTTCCATTGTGTCATCATCAATGACAATCACATTTCTTTTCTTAATAGAAGGATTGAATAGGGCCTTTGAATTCGATCTCAGCTCATTGGTTTCCCTAGTTTTAGATCTTCTAGGATAGTTCACCACTAGTTTATGAAATATCCCTGATCCAATTGATCTAGATATCTACTGTTGAACTATGGTTTTGCCACTGAAATATGATACTCTGGGGGTTTTTGAATGCGTTTGAGTTACTGTGTGAAAATGCTTGGTGATTTTCGCATGTGTGTTCCATTTTATTATGTGTTTTAGCATTATAAGACAATGCATGCAAAATAAAGACAACACAGCTCACTCATATATATATAACATGGAAAAAGCAAGAAATACAATAATAACTGGAAGCAGATATAATAATCGTCACTTACATCTCATGGATCGTCACTGTAATACAAGTCAACTGATAAGAAATACTTGTGATTAGAAGAATGGGTGCTTGTCTATGCATGCATGGATAGATCAACAAAAAACAGTCTGACAACTCACGATAATTGTTGTAGAATCTGGAAAACTCGCCCTAATGGCGCTACCCATCGAAATAAGCTGAAAATTGTCTCAAAAGATGTGCCATGGCCTCTAGACTAATCTTGATGAATGTTAGACTAAACATATGACCTCATAAGCTTCAGATGCCACCCCCTGGGGATTTGCACACCTCCTAGGCTCAATGAGTGTGCCCTAGTGATTCCACCGATGGAATCTGACGATGTATATCTCAAAACGATCATCCTTCTCTCCTCTAAAATGGGTCGGAAGGGATTCCTCAGATCTGCTTTGGAATGTCCCATGGAACTCCAAATGTGCTTCCTCAAGAGTTGTTCCCTAAATGATTTTTTTCTACTTTCTGGGAGATTCCACCGTTGGAAACTGACGACAAGTGGCTCAATAGGTGCTCCCTAGCTAGATCTCTAATGGGTCGGAAGGGATCAACCAAATATGAATTGTCTCAAGCGATCGCACAAACCCTCTCTCTAACACTTGCACCCTCACTGGCTAAGTTGCACCATCACTGAACTAGATATTGTAATGCACGGTGAAATACCTAGATGGTATCTCCGATAGGATAGGGTGTGTCTCTCAACACCGAAACCGATCAATGGTGGTGGTTTCCTCCATAAATCCACAAAACAATAAGGGGGTTGATTTCCTCCTCCTATGCAAATATCTCAACATCAAATCATAACATAATAATGAATTAGGTTGCTTTACGCTTCCTTTATAGCTTCCTGAAACCCTAATTCGTTGTTGACCTTTTCCCTCCAAGTGACTNTTGATTAAATCACTTAATTAATTAATTAATTAACCATTTTACCTCTAAAAAGTGATTTATCCATCCTGATGGCTTCTCCAACCACTGAAAGTCACTTCTCATCATCTTATCATGTAATGCTCTTCCTCTTGATAACGATGAGATATTACACTAAGAGGTTTCTCCAAGTAATATTCCCATTATGACCTTCTTAGTGAATTTAATTAAGATATGACCCATAATAACTCAAAATTACAAAAATTGTCGGAATGCAATGGAACCAAAGACAAGCTGTGTGGATTGGATCTTGATGATGAACGATGCAAGTAGGGCCCAATAAAACCCTATAATATCTCCCGAACTCTTTGTCACCCCTATTTAGCTACTTTGGTAGGCATAACACTCTATAATGTTATAATGTCCCAAAATGGGGACATTACAGTCCTCCCTACCGGAATATTGCTTGTCCTCAAGAAATAACTGAATCCAACTACATATGATATCGGTGTCCCATATCCACCTGTGTGACACAAGGTAGACTCCCCTCATGATGTGGCCTCTCCAAGTGCTCACCACACATGACTTTCACATGCTCCCGATGAGTAGAATGATCAATGGCCAAAGAATCTTAGTCAACTCCCCGAGAAACCACTCTACTCGAAACTCAACTCCATCAAACGCGAAACTACCAAGCACTCCAAGCCATGGATCCCATATCAGAATGTGAACTACAATGCCTCGTGAAATATAGTCCAGTAACATATCAATACCATGAGTCTCCTACAAATAACACACCGTCTCAACCTTAAATGAGTCTATCCTCCAAGACTGTACCAACCCCAACACGACCTCCACCAAATGAACATGTTGTTGCCATAATGAGGTACTACAAGACCTCAACAAATCACCAAAAAGTGACGTGCTCCCCCCAATACTAAAGCTCATTGGAAAGTCAAAGTGACTCCTCCCTACAAAGATCCACTCGTCTCCATCAGTCAATGAAATGCCTTGCCCTGTAATCCTAGGGTCCCATGCTAGCCTTTGACAGGGACCATCACACAGATGTTGCACTACTCTGATCGTGACTGTCTTCTCAAAGTATACATACTAGATCCCCCACTCCTGGATCCTCATGTTGAAATACCTGTGAAAACTGGGCCTAATGTCAAGAAGTTGAACCTGTAAAGGTATCTCTATGGAATCAACATTTTCCCAACCACCTACATACCTGATCATGGGTATCAATAGGGAGAACCTGTCTCGCCACATAGAACGAATCCTTGCAAGCCCTCTCAAAACCATCCAAGAGTGAAGTATGTTTCTCTCTGGCGTAAACTGGGCCATCATAAGATGAAACAACCCACTAACCAAATGGACTCCCGGATCCCATGGAAAAATTGGAATTTCATCACTTCCAATCCCCACTAATGTCTCATGTGTCATATTGATAACTGTTGGAATCCCTCCATCCTCATCGCAATGAGAATATGAATTTTTGTCACCCTATGAGATATCTACTATCCCATGGCCTAAGATGCTCACCATCATTCCCAAGGTCTCAACTGTCTATCTCTGATGATCCACCCCTATCCTGTTGTATGCAATAAAGATACTTCTGTCAGGTGGTCTCGGCCTACCAACTCTCCATGTCCCTTACCACTGTCTATCTCCCCCTATTATGCTATCAATGATGAAAGTATCGTGAAAAGATAACAAAAACTCCTATAACCGACTGTAGGACTGGAAAGTATCATATGCTTTGGTCAATCCCCAGGATTGGACAAAAAAATCATCCACTAGCACCCATGGTGAATAATCGTCTAAACTCCAACTATCAGATACAACAATAGATAACTCCACAAATTGTTGGTCAATCACTCTCCCTCCATCATCACTCAAATAGTTGTTGCTACTGTGAAAGTGATCTCCCAGAACTATGTCTTGCTGCAAAGGAGAGGAATATCCATGCTCCACTAAGTGTGTCTCCTCCCTGCAATCCAATGCGTCCCCATGAATCCCACTGTACATCTCTCTCATCATCATATGTCCAAGGTGTATTGTCGGATCAACCTCTATGTGGATATCAACCAATCCTGGAACACAAATGAAACTATCCTCATAACTTCCCCTGGCTCTGGAATCCTCATGTGTACGTGTAGGACCGATTGTCTCAAAACTACCCATGAATGGTGGCCCCTCTGACACCCGAACATCCTCCAACAATGTAACTGAGGAACATATCTGACTCTCTGCCGAGATAGATATAGTGTACTTCTAACCAGTCTCCTCAAGGAGCTCATCTAATCTAGACTCTGATTCTTGAAGGGTTGTATGTGTGCCTTCGAAGAATCCTTGTGTGCTCACCAACTCATGAGTGAGTCGGTCCACCTCCAACTCTTACTCCCTTAGGGCTCTGCGATACATATCACCCACCTCCAATAGGTAATCTCTGTCCATCAAAAAATGCTGGTAGTTGGCCCTCATCATAGTTACTCTTTCCATGAGAGTATGAAATTCATCCATGGAAAATCCCCCATCTGAACTATCATGTGCCATCGATGCCCTCCAACAATAATCAACCACTAATGCATGTGTGTCATCCATGCATCTAGTGGATGCCATGATCATGTCCTCACTGACTCTCAACTGTCTCGTCCAGTTTCATGACTCCTGATCACAGTCCCACTGAGGTTCTACCTCATTCTCTTCACTACTCATGTCAACAATGGAATCCCCAAAAACACACTCCTCAAAAGATAAGGCACTGAACTGCCCACTGTCCACTATGCTACTAAGTCCTCCTGTATGCCACCGCACACCATCACCAATTTCTACCCCCATATGAATCACATTGTATCCTATATGGGTAGTTGTATCCTCCTATGTGCTCAATCTGCTAATGTCATCTGCACCTAGATCCCATACAGATGTGTCTAGACATGAGATATGGTCATCGCGACCCATGCAAAGTGCACCCTCATCATTGTGGACTGGTCCTGGAAGTGAGTATCCTATCAAACTATCAGTCTCCACAACCTGATCTAACAATGGGATCTCCAAAAGAGGTGACTCCATCTCCCCATACTGGTAGGTATGTGTAAGGTCAACTGTCTCCAAGTCATGTCTCTCCTCCTGGGTCTGTAGATCCATATGTCCCTGTTGTACAATCCTCACACAAGGCTCCTCCACCATATCAGGAATGCCACTAATATCCTTATGTGTTGTGGCTCTCATATGTGTCCGAGAAGATAACGAATGTGTCACTATCATCATAGAAATCTCATCATCCTCCATACATGACTTCCTGGAAGCCATGTCTATACCCCAGGGTTGGTCATCCAACCACCTAATCTCATCACGTCCAAGTGCCAACACATATGAATCCTCACAAATGTCATCACTATGTTGTAGTATTGAAGTCTCAACACTGCCTGGTAGGGAAGATGAAGAACATTCGTTATCATCATGTTCATCCAACTGTCCCTTAGATGCGCAGGAGTCACTAGCCTCATCCAACTGCTCTAAATAGGCATATGTGGTTGCATTCTCATGCACCTCCTCATCCTCACTGTCATAGTGTATCTCAACAATGTGCACCTTCCCCTTCTTGTCCCTTGATAGTTGGGGTTCATACCACTCACGATGTTTGATGGTGCAAAAATCCTTGCATAACATGTCTGCATGAAATTCCATACCAAACTCCTAATATTGTCTCAAACAATTTGCAAACTCCTCATCATGTCCTTTTTGTCCTATTTGTTTCCTCTTTGAACCACTAGGTCCTCCAACGACATTGGAACCTATAGTGCTCATGTTATGCTAGAGCATCTGTGCACTAAGGTTCATCTGTTGTATGGCGGTAAACAATTCTCTTTGTCCCCTAGTTGGGTCATTAAACATGGCCTGCATACTATCAAAATGCATCTCGGGGCCTTTCCCCCTGCCCTCGGGTGTCTCACGCCTGTCACCCATAGTCCCCTCTATCTCAGCCTTTGTGTCTGAACTGATATGCTCTTTGTCATCTATCTCTGGCTCTGTATCTGATTGAGTGTGGAAGGGGGTGTAATCCCTTCGTTTTCTATCTCTCCTATCTCTGTTATGACCTCTACAGTACTGAATGTACTCGTCCCCAATATGTCCTCGACCCTCTGGGTGTTCTTCACCTATTCCCAGAATCATGGGGTCATGAGAAGAACTTCTTCACAGGATGGTAGGAAGAAGGCTCTGATACCACTGAAATATCCCTGATCCAGCCGATCTGGATATCTACTACCAAACTATGGTTTTTCCATTGAAATATGATACTCTAGGGGTTTCTGAATACGTTTGAGTTACTGTGTGAACATGCTTGGTGATTTTCGCATGTGTGTTCCATTTTATTATGTGTTTTAGTAGTATAAGACAATGCATGCAAAATAAAGACAACACAACTCACTGATATATATATATATATAATGCGTAAAAAGCAGGAAATACAATAATAATTGGAAGAAGATATAATAATTGTCAGTTACATCTCATGGAATGTCACTGGAATACAAGTCAACTAATAAGAAATACCCATGATTAGAAGAATGGGTGTTGTTCTGTGCATGCATGGATAGATCGACAAAAAGCAGTCTGGCAGCTCACGGTAACTGTTGTAGAATCTAGAAAACTCCCCCTGATGGAAATACTTGTCGAAATGAGCTGGAAACTGTCTCAAAAGATGCGCCCTAGCCTCTCGACTGATCCTTATGACTGTCAGACTAAAGATACGACCTTTGAAGCTCTAGATTTCACCCCCTGGGGGTTTGCGCACCTCCTAGGCTCAATGAGTGCGCCCTAGTGATTCCACCAGCGGAATCTGACGATGTATAGCTCAAAACGATCGTCCTGGTCTCCTTTATAGTGGGTCAGAAGGGATTCCTCAGATCTACTCTGGAATGTCCCATGGAACTCCAAATGTGCTTCCTCAAGAGTTGTGCCCCAAATGACTGTTTTATGCTTTCTTGGAGATTCCACCGTCAGAAACTGACGACAGGTGGCTCAATAGTTGTGCCCTGGCTAGCTCTCTAATGGTTCAGAAGGAATTATCCAAATGTGAATTGTCTCAAGTGGCCGCACAAACCCTCTCTCTAACACTTGCGCCCTCATTGGATGAGTTGCGCAATCACTGAACTGGCTACTGTAATGCATGGAGAAATACCTGGATGGTATCTTTGATAGGCTAGGGTGTGTCTCTCAACACCGAAACCGATCAATGGTGGTGGTTTCTTCTAGAAATCCATAAAACAATAAGGGGGTTGATTTCCTCCTCCTCTGCAAATATCTCAACATCAAATCATAACATAATAATAAATTAGGTTGCTTTACCCTTCCTTTATAGCTTCCCGAAACCCTAATTCGTTGTTGACCTTTTCCCTCAAGTGACTTTTACTTTATTTTATTATTCCTTGATTAAATCACTTAATTAATTAATTAATTAACCATTTTACCTCTAAAAAGTGATTTATCCATCCTGATGGCTTCTCCGGCCACTGAAAGTCACTTCTCATCATCCTATCCTGTAATGTTCTTCCTATCGATTCCGATGAGATATTACACTAAGAGGTTTCTCCAAGTAATATGCCCATTATGACCTTAGTGAATTTAATTAAGATATGACCCATAATAACTCAAAATTACGGAACTCGTCAGAATGCAACGGAACCAAAGCCAAGCTGTGCGGATTGGATCTTGATAATGAACAATGCAAGTTGAGCCCAATAAAACCCCTCAATATCTCTCGAACTCTCTTTCACCCATATCTGGTTACTCTGGTAGGCATAACACTCTGTAATGTTATAATTTCCCAAAATGGGGACATTACAGTTTATCCTTCCTTGTCTTGCTCAATTTCTTACCTTTATCATCTGCAACAGGTTTCTCTTGTTTTTGCATGAACTGTTTAAGCTTCTACCTTTTTGGTCCTCTGATATGGATTCTTTTGTTGTCCTCAGGCTCCTCTTTTGGAACCAAGAGCTCATTCTGAGTTGGAATATCCAATTCTGACTCTGTTTTTTGTTTCTTTTTCTGTGTTCTAGTGATCTAGGCTACATGGCCAACTTTATTCAAACCCTTTGTTTTATGTTGTAACAACAACTTTATTTTGTTGGATCAGGTTACTCTGGCTACATGGGAACTCTCTTTCACTCTAACAATAGGGGTTTTAAGATCCTTATTTTCCTTTTAAGATTTATGCTTAGGAGAAGTTTGATGCTTAGGTTTTTGTTCTTCAAGTTCAAGAGATTCAATTAACTAGTCCCAAGGGCACTGGACTTCTCCCAAAGAATACATAACCAGTGTTTTGATCAGTCTTTGGTGAAAAAGACTCTTACTAGCAGTTGCAGGGTGAGATTGTATCATTTTATACATTTTTGACAGGATTTTTAATAAAATTAAAGGAAAACACAGAGGGATAACACCATTCAAATGCATCAGCAGCCTAATGTGATAAAGATGGACAAGGGAAAATCGTCCTTCACATGTAATGTACCTGCGAATCACCATTAAAGCATTCTTCCACTCTTTTTTCATCGATCTCTGTGGGATACCCTGACTCCAGTTAGGGTTTTGGCGTTCTGGGAGTAAAAATTGGTTTACAAATTCCATAGGCATCTCCTCTTTCTTCCACCATCTCTCTCCATACACAGATAACCTACATGCAGTCTCGATTGAGTGTTTTGTCACATGTATCAGAACCTTACCCACCACTATTGCAAATCCATTGAAGTTCTGTGCAAACATCAAAGAAATTCGTTCATGATAACCATGGAGTGTTGAACAGAAGTTAAACCACCCTGCATCACTGAATTTTTGCGAAATTTATGGGTAAGCCTTGAGCAATTCTACACCCACTGGTTCCAGTCGAGTCATTTTCCCGCTTTTCTTAGGTGCCATGATACAAATTACAATAACTAAAGTTCAGAGGATGATTAGGGTTTCTAACAACAACACTTCAAAACCTATGATAACAGGAATGTTGTAGAAGAGATTTACCACTTGCAAAGCTCATATAAAC
The DNA here is from genome assembly GCA_032191745.1 of Picea mariana. Lineage (NCBI taxonomy): Eukaryota > Viridiplantae > Streptophyta > Pinopsida > Pinales > Pinaceae > Picea > Picea mariana. Next base: position 18,881 of record JASDQU011176892.1, read on the forward strand.
TAATACAAATACGATGAAAGGCTCGGGTATCATCTGTTAGCAATCATAATATAAAACTAGCAAACCTATGATCTGATATCAGAATGGATGAGTAGAACCCAATCTCTTCGAATGAGTATCATAACTGAATTCACGACTTGATCTTAATCATAAATGATGTTGGCTTCTAGGAAAAGATCTCAGGCATTCTCTGACATAGTCTTGTGAAGTTGGCACATATAAAATAATCATTACTCCCGACGCTACAAGAATAGCGCTATTCTTGTAGCGCATTTTTCCTTTAGAAAAATTTCAAATTTGAAATGAGGGAAAGGACTTATGATTTGATAGAAAGATCCTAAATGTCTAATTTGAAACTTAATCACACTAATGCATGTTATAAACACTCAAAAAGGATGATGCAAGCACACTTTTCAAACTGCAGAAGAAGAAAACAGAGTGTAAAGTAATGCTAAGAAAGGATAGGGTAGGGAAAAGAATCTTTCAACAATCATTTCAAAATCAAGGACTAACACTTCCTTCAAAACGTCCCCAGTGTCCTCAACCACCACCAAACCCTAGCCTTGATGTGGCACCAAGTCCTCAAAGGTGATGTTTTGGCTTCCTTAGGAAAATCATTTGGGTGGTAGGGGATAGGTTAGGTCCTCCATGATGTCTTCTAAGCCTCCAAAGGCATATCTTCATCATCCTGCATGTGGGCCCTCGTATCTGACCTATGGGAATCAAGCCCCATGGAAGCCTAAGCTAGGCTTGTTCCTCCAAAACTGTCCACCAGCTGGGTCCTGCGAAGACAAATGGATACGCCCTCCAAGGATCTCAAGTCAAAAGCATCATGATGAGTAAATCAAATCATAAAAGAGTCATCTAAGCATGTACATCCAAACCACCTCAACAAAATAAACCAATGCTCAAAGACCCTATGCAATTTACCAAGTTTAGGTATGGGAGGGTTGATAAAACGACCTATTGGGTGAATCATCCTCAAGTTTAGGGGTGTTCCCTAGGGGAACTCCTTCTAAGTCATGTGTATGAGGTGTCATGGATGGGGGGAAGAATTTTGAGCATGGGGTTCATGACATACAAGGGGATGTAGTGTATCATTTATGGGTGCCTTTGTAGAGGGTGTGATGCACCTTCGTTTTCAATGCAACCTTTTTCCAAGCCCATTTATTGCCTTTTATTGTTTTAGCATGTTTCCAAGTTGAAGCCAAGGTGAGGCTTCTGCCTAAGCATGAAATACTATGCCCACCTTGACTCTACCCTGGTCACATCATGCTTCCCCAAGTTGGAAACATGTGTGGGGCTTCTACCTAAGCAATAAAAACAGTGCCTACACATGCTCCTCCTCGGTTGGCATTTTGATATATTTATCTTTCATGGGTCCCATTAGTTTATTATGAGGGGCATTTCATTGTCCCCAGGATCCTTGAGAGAGCATCTAGAAGGTTAATGATTGGCTTTTTTCTTTCTCCAGCTACAAGCCTTTCGGCCTTCAACCCCTTCTTCCCATGAAATGAGGGACAAACCCTTCTTGGGTCAGTACACCTAAAAATCCCAAAAAGTGAGGAGATGAGGGGATGAAGTGAGGAAAGTGACAAGTATAGTTAGGAATGGCATGATGACTCGTCAAAAGGACCTCCAAATAGCATACCTATTCCTAAGGGTGACCCACTTACTAGGGTTAAATGTCAACCACCAAAGTGAAATAGGGCACAAAGTATAATGTCCAAGCACATGTCACATAATCAAAAGCACTAAGTGATGCAACAAACTCAAATGCCTTAAATATTGAAATGACACTCACCATAATACCTCACTTGTATCTCATGGAGCAAGAACCAATGTCTTCCGGAGGTCAGCTGATGTGGTGGATACCGTCATGAAGAACCTGGAGTTGTGGTAGTGAGGTGGGTCTATGTCTATGCAATTGGACACTTCTGGTCACGTTGTCTCTCGATACTCCATGTTTTCAACCTAAGGGCCTTGAGACATTATCTCCTTAGTTATCCCTAAGAGTTGGGGATAACATCTGGCTCCTACTTGGGGACATGTACTCGTTGTAGAGTGCAAGAGAATCGCAGCATGTCCTGGTGGAACTGTGCCTACACTGAAACAAAACACTGTAAAATCTAGGATGGTTCTATCACCCTTCGTCCATAAATATATCAAATTCAAAAATGAAACTAATCTAGAAAAGAAAATTTTAGCATTTTTTTTTTTAATTTCTAAAATAAACATGAAATCAATATGCAAGTAGAGAAAAATGAAAAATGAAATGTAGCTAAACTATCATGAGCAATCAATATGAAAATGCAAAAAATCAAAATGACCTACCTACTTACCTGGGGCCTTGAGGCCCTGAAGATTAGGTTTTGAATTTTCATGTGAAGTCATACAACCAGTGCAACCAACTGGTCTTCTCATCAAAGTATCTCCCCCTCTGCTTAATCATGTAATACAACAAAAATAATTCAAGCACATATTAATCATGAGTATAAATACACATACAATCCGTCATGAAATGAAATTCATGGAGATGGGTGGGAGGGAGGAAATCCAACTAGAAAGAGAAACCATCCGCCTGATCATCCTACCTGAAAGTGTAGCCACAAGCCTGATCAATCCATCTCTGAAGAGGGCTACCATATGTAGACGACGACTCGTCTTCATCTTCACTTAGAAAATCACTGCTCCCTGAAGGCTGAGAAAGGATAAGAGATCCCAAGAGAACCTATTGATTTCCCAAACAAGGGGAAATGGGGTAAGGCACAACCTCATGTCTAGAGAAAAACTCCTCCCTTGGATTTAGGAAATGTCACTTCTTTATCTGCAAATCCCCACCAAAATTCTTAATATGAAAGTACTTTTGTTTGGTTGTGTGGACCTCGGAGTGCCCCAGGCTGGCCACAACCTAGCGTCTATCAAAATTTGAGCACAATGGATGAAAATCCTCATAGAGAAACCCTGCATCCCCAAAAGGGTACATATCAAGGGATGACGGAATATCACCCTGAGTATGTTGCCACAAGTCATCCTCAAAGGGGAAAAAGAAATATGTAACCATATCATCACTAGGCTGCCAAACATCTGAATCATACATGCATGAAGACCAGTCCTTTGATGATGACAACTCAATCCCTTTTTCTTGAGAGCTACACTCAATGTCATAATTGGGGTCTCTATCAAAAATTAAACGACCAAAATCCCATCTACGTCTCCCAACCTGTATGAAATCATCAATGTGATTGGGGGTTGTTCCATGATTTCACATGTATCACATGAGCTAATTAATTCTTCACAAGACTGGACAAATTCATCTTCTTCAAAACAAAAAGTAGATAACAATGTCTCGTTCAGGCCTTCTGCAAGAGAAACTTCATCAAGATCCTCCTGGAAACTTTCTTCATTTCCACAATCATGGAATAAAGCATCATCAAAGTTTTCAAAAGGATTATAATTTTCCATGTTCCCCTTTTGATGTACTAGAGGAGTAGAAGACTGGATGTCTTCATCAAAGTGTTATTGGGTAAATCAGTAGATGCGGACATGAACTGATCCCCCTAGATCCACCTAGATATAGAACAAAACAAGACGGAACAAGACGCTTTCCCTAAGTTGCAATCATTGAGTTTACTATCCAAAGAGGAATAGATAACATACCTTATGAATCGCTTCTTTATATCTTTTTTGTCCTTGCTTCACTCTAGTTCTCCTGTAGAATCAAATCAGTGACAACACAAACCAACCAACGTGAAAGAAGCAATAGTAGAATTCAATGAAAACCTAAACATCTGATCAAGGAATCATGTAATAAAACACTAATCATTTTATGGGAAAGAGACATGCCATTGTATTATATTAATGAAAAGTAGAAGATACAACCGAATTTCCTTGATGTCACAAGTTCCCTTTTAGTGGTCCTTTGTCCCAACACACACATACACTTTCTCTGAAATTCGCATAAAGATAATCCACAAAAGTTTGAAGGACAAATGGATTCCTCAAGCATCGGTAAGAGCAGGATTCTTCACACAGTCTTCAACCTATTCTTTCATCAATTCTCTGTTTAATCTTACTTCTTCTTACTTTACCTTTTTCATGAGAAGCCCATGATTATATAGGAGAAGGTGAAGTGGTTAAAAGGATGAGGATGATCCCACCAAATCAGAGAAACCAGTAGGATCGCAACCACACGAACGCCACCTCACATTCTAGAAGATTTCCCTTCTAGAAACTTCATGAAACCTCTTTCCTCTTTTAGCTTTGGAACACCGCCGCACCCTGCCTATGTAGCAGCTTGCGGAAATCCTGCGGGCCAGCCATAGAGAAGCCTGTGGAAATGATATATTTTTGCACTGTGTAGTATGAGCAACTTGCAGACCCTTTCTAAAAAACAACGTTGTAGAGGAGGAAAGAAGTTGTTTTTCTCAGGCAAAAATTCATGTTGGGAGCTTGAGCACATGTCTGTGATATCATCATTAGAATGACCAAATTAATGTGTAACAGAATGCCCCCCAAAGTATGAGGTTGGAACTCGTGACAACCGAAATATTTTATAAAAATGTGTGTGTGTCGGGAACAAGGAGCACACCAATTGGGAACCTGCAAACAATCAAGCATCTGTACAATATTATACCATGTCCGAAGTAGGCATTCCCATGTTCAGACTATAAATGATTGAAATCATAAGGATAAGTCATGGCCACCAATTATACATTGTGGATCCATGTCATCAAGATTCTACATAGCCACCGGGAATACACTATGGATATATGCATTTGAAAACTCATACACAGACATAGCCACGAAAGATACAAAGTGGATTTATGTTCCAATTCAAATTACAAATACTCCATCACAACCTGGACCAAAAAACATTATGAGGTCTAGGGTCTTCAATCCTGTCGTCGATTAGTATGAATCTAGCCATGTAATTATAGGTTTTGAAGTCGAACATGGTTAGAAACCACTCTACTACCGGTCATTAATAAAAATCGTTAACAAGTGCGAGGGAAATCACCATTAATGTCAATGACCCCCAAGGTACGATAGTACAATCCAATGAGTGTGAATAGATGAGTTGAGGTTGAACACTCGATGGAATCTCTCGATCAAGGATCAATGATGTAAATCCACTGTCGAGAGCGAAGAAACCTGCCATTGAGGCATGTAGGCTCCAAGGCACTAAATAGTTTCTAAGTATTGTTCCTGGATAATGAGCTGAAGTCGACAGGAAAAGACTCGTCACAGGAGGGCCTTGATGTATCCCCCATCAAATGACATGAAACAATTAATAGTTTTAGGGTAAAAAAAAGTACGAATATGATTTGGAACAGACACAAGGAAGGCCGACATGATAGGAATTGACAATTGCAGATGGCCGACTCAATAGAGGACTTGGTTGAACTTCTCTTGAACATATGGATGGCACAACACTAGGCTTGGCAGCATCAACTCAAAGATGACCCAAGATATGAACTTGCATAAAGTCAGACGAGAGGCAACTTGATTTCCCAACCCAGATTCAAATGATAAGAGGGGTGTCATGTTCAAGAGCGACGCTTACTACCATTAACACAAATATCGAGACACATATCTTTCCCAAATTTTCCCTCACCATTTCTGGAGAGTACCTCTTTATTTTTACAAAAGCTTGAGGAGGATAACATATGCTTGTTGATGTAAGCTCATCCTTCAGACGAGTCCCTCGGAGTATTTTTAACGAACCCTGAGAAGGAGTGGTTCAGTCCCATATGGGTTTGTCGATGTTTGTTTAACGAGTCCAAAGATAAAAAAACTCGAAGGTTTTTCATGTTTATAGAGTCTGGAAAAACACTTAAAAGAGAACTCTCTCAGTTCCTTTTTCGTAAAATAGTTCGAAAGGACCGAAAAAGTGATAAACTATTGCATGTCGAACATTTTATTCAAATACTTTTACGAGCGTGAACAGAACAAGGTTGCTGGACAGTCTTTTCCTTTTAAAGGAGTGTGAAAAGAGCTTGAAGATTACTCCGTAAGTTTCGTTATTTTCGTGTTACCATGACGAGTACGAAAAGAGGAAAAAAGTATACTCGGTTACATTCTCATCGTTTTTCGAGCACGAGAATGAACAAAGACTAAGCTCAAGTTTTTTCTAAAAAACCTTAAAAAGTAAGTGTGTATGCGACAAAAAAGACAAACAAATCGCAAAAATTGTCCATACTTCATTGTTCGGGACCCTAGTCTGCCCATCTGCGAGAAACAACACTCACGAGACCATTAGGTTTTTGATAAAATATATTCAAATAATATTAAATATATTTAGACAAAGTAAAAAATGAGATAAATAGGGATAAGAATTCATTTTCACTATTTCATTTGTATTTGACCAAAAACTTTGTCCAAAAACCCTTTTCACCTCGTATTTCAGCGATCGATTGCGGAGAGCTCAAGTGATCATTCGACGAACGGTCTGCGTAGAAACAGTAAGTACCTTGTCTCGTTCCTTTTAAATGGTTGAAAATTCATTTTAATTGGTTAAAAGATGAATTTTTGGGTGAATTTTTGGACCATAGGCGTGCGCAGGGGCCGCCGCAGGTTCCCTATATCTGGGCCTGTGGAAATCAAGGATTTTCGTAGGTGCCTAATGGTTCACTTGTGGAAACTCCACTCTGTAACCAAAGCCTATTCATGGCAGCGTAAAACCCAAAAGAAAAGGATATGGTGGACCAAAAATAATTCTAAATTATGATAATTAAAGATGTTAACTTCTTTCCTTCATCTCCATGCAGGTATTTTGGTTGCAAAGAATTTGGAGTGGAGAGAAAGAGAGCATGAAGATGATGATGCAATGGATTTGAATGATCCCGACACCATAAATTCCCTACGACAGTGTGGTTTATTAAAATTCTTCAAGATCTAGGGCACGAGAGCCTAGTTGAGACTGTTGGAATATTTAGTCTGTATGTGGGACGTGGACCAACAAGTATTCCATGTGGGTGTTCATGTGCTCTCCTTGGACATCGAAGACATCTACTTCTTGACAGGGCTGTCCCATCGTGGGGTGCAAGTGACCTTAACATGAGGTCGAGGTGGGGGTTTACCAATGAGTGAATACATCAGACTCTATTGTGAACCCGGGGTCGAGCGGCGCAAGGGTAAGGTGGCTATCAGAGGAATTCGTGATCTGACCTTGAGAACCATCATTTTCACCATTTCACGGATGGCAGGGAGCGCTTCTCCACACATGGCTCTACAGATCTATTTCCAATATGCGATAGAATGCACAGAACCTCGTGTGTTCAACTGGTGTGATGGGCTTCTTCGTAGTATGAAGAGCCAGTTGACCAGGAGCAAGAACAGGGATTTAAAACAGTTTGGGTACGGATCCATTTTGGTATCTTTCTTCCTGGAAAGAGTCCCTCACTTTCGCTTACAGGTAGATTGGAATATACTAGCGCCACGAGATCCGCGGATGAAGCGATGGTGTGATCTCATGTCCTGACATGTGGAAGGTCCCATTATTAGATATAATGACACCTTTTTCGATTAGCTGGAGCCCCAGATCTTGATGATCGATGACTATGTATATGTTGGGCTGGATTTTTGCAATGATCCTGACTTAGTGATACCTAAGGGTTCTCAGTGGGGGGGACTAGATGAGAAAGACATTTTGCTTTTATAATGTTTTTGTAATTTTTTTTCAAAATATCAAATATTTTTATGTGTTTTTCAATCCAATGACTAATCAAAAATACCCCAACCATATAGATGTAGGGCCATTCTGGCCCC
>JASDQU011176894.1:2314-38039 GCA_032191745.1 Picea mariana
AGATGAAAAGCACTTTCTTTTAGATTGTCCAGCCTATACCCATATTAGATCTCATTTTCAAAATATGTGCCACACTATCAACCTTCCTAACCTCTTAACTCAACAAAAGTATGGTGATCTTGGAAAGCTTCTCTTAATACTTTTCAGCACAAAAGCAAAATTCTAAGGAATCGCAAGTAATCAATTACCCTCTTAAGATTCGATAAACCAATTCGGTCTTAATGGACGTTAATCATCATTATATATATATATATATATATATTATATTTTTACTTGAGTGGGGTAGAGAGGCCAAAATTTCTTCGATAAAAAAGCCTAAGTCATGAAAAGTCTTCTGTATATTCCATGAATGAACACATATATGTTAGAAAATCAAATTCCATTGTCTATCAAACACTGTGTTGGCGAGAGAAAAGAGTTGTCATATAAAAGTCTGCCGGGAAAAGGAAAGAGGGAGAGATCGATTTGGAATTGAAAGGCTGTTGACCTAACTTGAGTCAGCCAGAGGAGCGAAGAAAGCGGGCAAAAATTTATTCAATAAAGAAAAATGGCAATATTCATAGAACATAACATACGGGACTCGAAAAACATAACATACGGGACCTGTGAGTTGTCTATATTGAGTTTCTTTTGCTATGGCGAAGAAATGAAGAATTTTGTGAAAGAAAACAAACAAAGCCTCATCTTTCTCAGCCCATAAATCCACGTAACTTTATTTCCTTTAACATTATAATTTAACATTATAAAATAAAGTATTAAGCATAATATTCGATTTTCTTATTTTTAATTAATTAATTTATTTTTAAAATTTTAATATATGATTTTCTTAATTTAAATTTGTTTATTTATTTATAAAATTATAAATTCAAAACATAAGGTTAAAGCTAGTTAGACAGATATGAAAATATAGGAAGTTTAAATTGCATGAAAAATAATGAGAAGGAAGTTTAAATTTTAAAAAGAATTTGGAAATGTGAACAATATTAAAAATTTATTATAATTTTAATTATTTTAAAATATAATTTTAAAATAAAATATATGATTTTAAAATAAGAATCGTGTAATGAGTTAATGATTTTTTTTTAATTTTTTTTAAGAAAATTAGAATTGATTTTTAAATCAAAAGATATATATTTTAAATAAAAGTAAAGTAATAATGATTTTTTTTTAAATTTAGTTTTAATGAAATTTTTATATTAAAATTTCTTATACTTTTATTAAAATTAAAATTTCTTATTTTAAAGCTTTTTATTAGGTTTATTTTTCATTATTTTTTTCCATTTAAATTTTTATTATTTTTCCAATTCATTGTATTATTATCATTATGTTACATAAATACTTAAATAAAAGGTATATTTTCTTCCACATATATTTTAATATATTGACTTGTTTTATTTTTATATAGAAATATTTAAAAAAGTAGCATAACAATGTAATTTTTTTATAATTCATTATCATAAACAAAGCTACCGATTTAATGAGAACTGTGACCTCAAAACAACTCTGGCTCAAAAACATTTATATTTTTGCATAAGAAACATCAAAATCAACCCTTAAATCAAAAAGTGGTGCTAGCACCATTTTTTTAAACGACATCAAAATTACAACATTTTTCAAAAATGACCTTTAAAAATTAGACATATCATTTTATAATATAAAATGTGGAAATGAAATATATTAATATATTGATGTTAACAATCAAATAGAGAAAATAAAATAATGGTCGATAATAGTTTTTTTCATCTTATCATGGAATTTTTTCAAATGAAAATTCAAACAAATATATTAAATACTTAACAAACTTACATACAAAAATAAAAATAAAAAATGTGTTAGTCCTTTCTCTTTTCTAAATCACATACAAAAATAAAAATAAAAATGTGTTAGTCTTTCTCTCTTCTATATCTTGTATGGTGGGAGGGAAGAAGTTCCCAAGCCAAATTATATGAAAATATTCAATATTTCAAATTAATATTTGAGTTGATACATTTTTCTAACAACCACTAATTAAATATAATGACACATAGTTATCAAAATTCAAACCATATTCACCGTAAATTTTTCTTCAACTTAGAGGTGAAGACAAATTCAAAATGGTGAAGGTAGAGCCAAACAAGAAGGTGAGGGTAAGATCTCACCTTCACTATGAAATGTGAAGGCATGTATCTCCTTTTATTGTAAAAATACACAAAGATGTTTCTTTTATGTCCATAATTTTTTTTCTAATATTCTATACAGTTTGATGTAGTTAAATCCTCTTCTTTAGTCCAAAAAGGTCAAATTTTATCATGCTTCATCATCCAAAACTAAGGTTGAAAATTTTTCATAACATATACACTTTGGAATCCATCATTTCTTAGTACTTAAATTCATTGGCCTTGAGTGATCAATAAGCTAGCAAGGTGGGAGTTGAGTCAAAACATACACTAAAGCGACAATTTTTCACCATCATCCTTAAGATGTACTATTTTTTTTCATAAGATATAGGATATGGATCCTCTATAGATGCATTTCAATGGAAATATCCCTTTGAATAAACTTTTCCAATGCTACAACATTCTCTAACTCATAATATTGATCTGTCAATTTGTTTTGTTTTAGTAATGAAATTTATGGATACACTATTAGGATCCTTATCTCTTTATTGATGTTTCACTTTCTCTAAATATAATATGTGATTTTCTTTCAAATTTTTTACTTTGTTTACATTCAAAACAAGGTATTTACCAACCCAATAGGGGATGGGACTAATCCTTTATGACCTTCCTAGGAATAACAGAGTGACAATTTCACTACCATGGTCATACCCTTCTTCAAGACCGAGAAGTTTCCATGTCTTTGGACATTTATAATTGCCTCAACACACTTTGGTTTTAAACTCCCGACCTCCAGGAGCTCCAAAGGATTGGAGGAGTCTAGGTGAATCATCTTTCATACACATCTAAGCCTTTTCTTTTTAATAATTATTTGTAACTTCTAAGCTTCAGTAGTCAAGTGGAAAATAGTGCATTCTAGGTACTCAAGAATTATGGTGCGTTAGTTTGCATGCTAAATTATAGAATGTATTATTTTTGTATAAGGCTTTCTATAGTAATTTTTTATTTACGCATATGAGTATTCAAAACTTCTAACTCTTTAGTAAAAATCATAGGTTTGTCTCCTATGATGTTTCATATATTATTTTAAATATTTATAAGTTAATTTGAGCATCATGCATTTTCAAGTTATGTTTTCACTCAATCTCCATAGCATTTAGTAACTTATCCAAAGAATTATGGTCATCATCTTCCACTTCATCACCCCCACCTCCCTGAGAAGAATGTCTTCTACGTGTGTGGATTTCCTCCTAATCATTAACAACTCTATCTAATTCAACTTTCTATGTTTTTTCTTTGTAAATTCAAGTTATGTATGATTGGTTGCAACATTAATGTTTAGAAAATGATTTATGATAAGCTAGATAAGATTTTAAAAGATTAATTTATTTATTTAGGTGTCAATTCCCATAATTGGTGGCATGCTTATGTACCATTTTTAATTTCTTGAAAGGTGGCTCTATTGTTGTCATCCCACTTAAATTCACGGTCCTTATTAGTCCCTTTCGAAGGCATAGAGGGACTATAGCGATCGATAATTCATTGACTTTATATTAGTTTGTCGTTTGACTACAATTTTTTTCATACTTTCTATTGTTCGAACTACAGAAGTAAAAAAATTATTTTTAATATAATAAAAAAACCCATATATGTCATGATCTTATTGGATAATAGATTTGAGGTCTTATTGTCAGCTTCACTATTCCCAATGAATTATATGTTATCATATCCAAACTTTTCATCATCTACGGTATTTTTTAATTTGTATTATTCATACTGAAATGTTTAGATATCCAAAGTTTATAGCGATCGATAATTCGTTGACTTTATATTAGTTTTTCATTTGACTAATTTTTTTTGCATAATTTCTATTGTTTGAACCACATAACTAAAAACATTATTTTTTATATAATAATAAAAAAACCTTCGCTATTCCCAATGAATTATATGTTACCATATCCAAAGTTTTTATCATCTACTGTATTTTTCAATTTGTACTATTCATATTGAAATGTTTAGATACCCAAAGTTTATAGCGATCGATAATTCATTCACTTTATATTAGTTTTTCACTTCACTACAAATTTTTGCATAATTTTTATTGCTCGAACTACAAAAATAAAAACATTGTTTTTTATATAATAAAAAAACCCATATATGCCATGGTCTCGTTGGATAATAGATTTGAGGTCTTATTTCTAGCTTTGCTATTCCCAATGATTTATATATTGGCATATCCAAACTTTTTATCATATATGGTGTTTTTGAATTTGTACTATCCATATTGAAATGTTTGGATATCCAAAGTTTTGAGCATGTATAGTCATTTTTCATATTTCTTTGTCCTCTGGGTAATTTTTTTTAGCATAGTCTCCAGTGTTATTGTTATTATTTTTCTATTATTATTTTTTTTTATTACTATTATTATGTTTGATTTTTCTTTATTGTTGCGTGCTTGGGGAGGATTTTTCATTATTGCGTATGTAAACAAGCATGCCACACTTCATTCTTTCTTAAATGTTTGCATAGCGCGACGCCCGACGATGATTCTGACATCCTTAAGTGTTTACCTAACAGGCCTCGCAGCCTTAAATGTTTACTCTACAGGCGTGTTAGAATACTATTTCCTCTGATTTTTTGATACAGTGTTGTCTGCAGTGAATTTGGGCAATATTGTTCTTCAAGGACATTATTGGTTCACTGGTTTATGCTTGTTGATTGGTTCGTTCGATGTTGCTTGTTTTTCTTTGATTCAACTTTTCAAAGTTGAGGTCCTACAACTGCAGTTGGACCTCTTCATGGTTTTTCACTGGTTTGTTGTTCTTCAACTTTGTAAGCAGTTGGACTTGTTGTTGTAGTTTATAGGGTTTGGATTTGCGCTTCTGTCATCCCTCGTTGATGGGTAAGTTTCCATGCCATGGTTTTGTTGCTATTCCTTGTTTGTTGCTTGCTATTTGCAGCTTACAAGCAAGAATTTCCAATACTATGAGTCCCTGGCTCGAAACCCTATTGCAGAACATCTTTCTGTGTGGCTGCTACGACTAGAATAATTTGCTTGTTCTTGAACGTCAATGTTTTATATAGAATTCACCTTTTTCATATCCATAATGACATATAAAAAATAAAACTCCTCACTTTTCCTGCCCCTGAAAACCATAAGTTTGGTGCATTTTTCCCAATGTTCCCCTCATATTTTTTTTTCCTGGAAACCATATGTTTCATGCATTTTTCCCAACGTCTTGTTCTGATTTGAATGTCAATGTTGAACACATAACCCAGATCTGTCACAGCTACAATGAAATATAAAAAATAAAACTAGATGTTCTGCTCTTATTTTTTGTTCCTGGAGACCATGTGTTTGGTGCATTTTTCCTAGGTTGTTCCCTTCCAATAACATATTCCAACTTCCACGTCCTAGATATTGTGCCATAGTTGTTTCCAAAATAGCAACGCAAATGGGTTTAGAAAACGAATTGGAGTTGTCACAGGGGGAAAGCATCTGCCAGGGTCTTGTGACAGGGCATGCTTTTATTCTCTGAATCAAAAACTGCATCCACTTCTTACCTTTGTGATGTCCTTTGTGTCTTGCAAGTCATCTTCTGCCACTGAAAATATTGTAGGATGCGCCAAGAATAGGTTCAAAAATGATATACCTTGAATACTCGGTCTTTGTGCTCAACAAATTTATAGTGTTATTTATTTGCGTTGTCTCTTATGTTTGGTTCACTGTTCACTATACGTTTTTTTTTCTTTTCATATGCTGTAGCGACTAGGGGGATTAAATTTGACAAGAAGAAGGTTGAAGGATACATAATGGAATTGGTATGTAGTTCCACACTTATAGTTTTCTATTTGTCTTTTTTTTTTTTTTTCTCTGTTTGCATGTAAACTTAATATAGTGAAGAAACATCTTGAAAATCACATCTTAAGAGATGAAACAAGTAATATATGTTGATTCCTATGAAATATATATAGACTCCATTGTACATGACAACATCGACCAGGTATTGCATAGAAATGATCTTTTTAGATTGGATGCATTCTCGTATATTGTAGGAGATTACCTTTTTTATGCATTTCTATTATTCATCGACCGAGATGTGCAATGGATTGATAGATTATTTCTTGAGCTATTTATAAAATGGAGATGTTGAGGAATTGGATTCATATGAATACTAATTGGCATCTAATTTTCTTTGGAAGTTGCATGGAATACATGATGTCACTAGGTATTTTTCAAAGATGCGATTCTCTGTGTCTACAATTATGTCTGCACATGAGAGGGTAGTTTGGGGAGATACATTTTGTATATGGTGGTTGTCCAAATGGCTCAATATATCAATTTGAATATGGTCATTCACAAGAAAAACAAGATATCTACTATTAAACAAAACTGCATCTAGCGATCCATATTGCATCTTGTTCCATGATGCCAATCCTGTCAGTGGTCATTATGAACCACTACTGTATAGAAAATTATCCATATGAAATCTTGGAGGACCTCATATTTACTTGTCCCTCATTTGAAAATACCTTAGGTCGTAATGGAAACGAATTATGCATCATATACACTGCCATGGCTTGCAGATAGTGATAATTGTTTCATATAGTTGTGGAGATAGTTTGTTCAATGCAATTTTCTATTTGGTGGAAACATATTTCGATGTGAAGTCACTGGGAATTTACACTGTTCAATCATTTTGCAATGAAATTATAGGCGATAGCCAACAAGATTTTAGCTGCTTGCATCAACACCTTTTGCCATATCCCCTAGAAAATATGCCGACAGTTGGAAGTTGGAAAGAATACCTTATAAACATGACACTACCATATGAAAAGGAAATGTAGAGGGTGGAAGATTATGTTTTCAATGGCTATCTATCATATTCAGAGTAAATATCCAGGTCTAGTCGGCCCTGCCAGATGGCACTATCCATTCATGGTGTATTGATTCAAACTGCGATCGAATAATTGACATCATTTCATTGAAAATAGATACGCCACATATCTATTATCAACCTTTGATGGTAAATACTATTGGTTCAGGGTCCATTGTCCATGCCACCCAAACTGCATCGAATCTACATATGCGTAGCATGCTATTTAATGAGAATGAAACTCGTCCCATTTGTGATGAGCTCATACATGGCTTAAACAAATAACTTAGACTAACTTATCACAAATTTAAAAAGGTCATACGTGAGAGAAAAAAAAACATTTGTTGTATAGGAAAGACTACCGTTCAGGGTCCAGTGTCAATGCCATCCAAACCATATTGAATATGCATAAGCCTTACATGATATTTAATTAGAATGAAACTCATCCTAGTTTCCATGAATTCATCCCTACCTTGAACAAAAAACGTAGACTAACTTATCACAACT
Organism: Picea mariana; assembly: GCA_032191745.1. Taxonomy (NCBI): domain Eukaryota; kingdom Viridiplantae; phylum Streptophyta; class Pinopsida; order Pinales; family Pinaceae; genus Picea; species Picea mariana. The sequence continues at coordinate 9,795 of JASDQU011176894.1, forward strand.
TGAAAAAGGTCATACGTGAGAGAAACAAATACATTACTATGCTTCCTTCTAGACAGAAACTGACATATCACAACCTAAAAAAAATTGTTCATGCACAACACAATCACATTTTTTCTTTTTCTGTTGAGCAAAAACATTACATGTCGAATGAAAAAGAACATAACAGTTTGCATCATTGAGACGGTGATGATGCAATGCTCATAAGAAATGTTGCTTCCACCTCCAACATGGATTCTCAACAAGTGGAACTAGTTTAAAGTGGCAAGAAAAATTTAACCTACCACATCTTGAAAAAAAGATACATGAGAGAAACAAGTACGGTCACATCTCCCACAATGGTCATCGCACTAGCTGAGAGGAAAAAATCACATTTTGTGGGCTAGAACCAACACCATGCATTGCTACCAATGAAAACCAACAAACACTTTCTATGCATACTTCCCTACGGAAGAAAGATACAAAACATGTCTATATGAAAAAAATCAAAGACACTCCTTCCATTGCATGTGTAATTTGCGATCAATTGAATTTCACAAAAAACACTAAGTCTTTCATGCCTGATTTGTAAGAAGAATACCTATGCTTCACACTAAATGATAAAACATTTTCCAGTGGCAATATTTGTCTTCCATGCAAATGGTCATTTGAAAATGGAAAACTGCCACACTTTGCAATGTCTGACCGAATAAGATGTAATACACCACTACTAGATGTAAGTGCACTTACATAACTTGAAGAGAGACTTGTGTATCTGTGAATTTCATTTGAACAAATTAGACCCTGCGGCTATAAATCACCCCAAATGGGATTAACAGGATCAATTATTAATGTGCCTGTCCAACTAGATGTTGTGCAAAAAGCCTTGCCACAATTCATTAGCGATACAATGACAATTATTGTGGCTCTCAAAAGATGCTTGCAATACAAGAATCCATATCAGACAGGTAAAGTGTGTGTGCATGTTGTCATGAAAGCATTAAAATAATTATGTTCCAGGGCCCTGTACAAAGCACAAAACATTTGTATAAATGAGAATTGCAACAATTTTCTTGGAGAAGGGGATGACAGCTCTGCACAGACTCTCAAAAGTGCTAGTAAATTTTATACAAGCAATGAATCAGAGAATGAAACACCTGTTGAAACATTTATACATGGATTCACTGACTCACAACACATTCGTGACTTGCAAGACAAGATTGTCGAAATTACACCTGCTGAGGGGCAACTTCCACTTAGAATATTCAAGGACAAATTTGCTGAGGAAATGAACTTCCCAACACTGCTCTATGGATATCCACATCCCAGTGACATTATAGGCTGATTCAGTTACCATAAAATAGTTCGATGGGAGCTACTACATTCCAGCAGTGACTTCTCCTTTCACATAACAAATTTGTTTTTCAAAATAATGTGCATAATAATAGAACAAGTGTTGTCTTGCATTTGGGTGTGAATAAGAAAATGCCAGCTACAAGGAAGAAAGTTGTTGGCCAAATATGTCAAGTACAAAGTAAACCTAGAAAAAATCCTAAAATCTGATATTGGATACATAGATTTCAAAAACATTCCCATCTCTCCTGACTATTTGCAACAAAACAAGAAAACTATTTTTGCAATGATTCAAAAATTGGGACTGCCAACATTTTTCATCACATTTATAGGTGCAGAGCATCGCTGGGATCCGTTGGTGACTATGGTTTCTGATTTTCATAGGAACAGGAAATGGATAAAACAAACTGATACACTGGAAAATGATGACATTGACTACCTCATAAGAAAAGACCCAGTGACATGTACTCACTACTATATACATAGAATAAATTCTTTGAGACAATTGATATGCCATAATGAAAAGTTTTTCGGAAAAATATTAGACTACTTTTTTGTGACTGAATTCCAGAATAGGGGGAGTGAGCATGACCACACACTGTTGTGGATAGAGGGTGCATCGATCTATGGAACTAACAACAACTCAAAGAATGAGCAGTTTCTACACAAATAAATTACATGCAACACAGATCATTTGGATCCATAACTTGCCAAAGTTCATAGATATTATCATACAAAAAGTTGTAAAAAATGAAAAAAAACTCACATTGTATCCGTGCTGCCAATGAAAACAACAAGAATCATAGAGACACTTAGTTTAGAGGAAAATGTTGTCATTGAAAAATCTAAATCGTTGTTCGCATTTCTAGAACAATGAGACTTTGATGAGTTAATGAGCTTCGACGAGTTCTTGACAGAGCTAAATCTAACAGAAGATGAGTACATCCAAGCCATACAATGTACGCTTAAACAACCAATAGTTTTCCTTAAATGAAAAATTTCCCATATTTGGAACAACTGTTTCGCCAAGGACATGCCAATTATGTGGAATGCAAATACATATGCACAGTATGTCCTCAACGCATATGCTACAGCGTCGTATTGTACGTCGTATATGACAAAGGTTGACAAAGATATGACAAGTGCATTCAAAAGAACATGCAAAGAACATGAAATAAGTCATATTGATGTTATGCAAAAGATACGTATGCTTGGAAATACATTACTTAATATTCAACAAATGTCTGCTCAACAAGCAATCCACATTACACTTTCCCTATCCCTTAATTGTAGTTCAATGAAATGTGTCTTCATAAACACATCTCCACTTGACAAACGCACATTTGTGCTTAAATCATCATCTTTGCTAAAACAAGAGCCTGACAATTCAAAGGATGTGTTATGTCTCCCTATTATTGATTATTACCTCGAGCATCCATCTCTTATTAAGCATATCTTCTTAGCAGAATTTGTATCGTATTACAAAAAAAATGGTGCACCCATATCAAAAAGAAAAAATCCCTTTGTGATACTCTTTGTCAAATGCAACAAACATACTAACTATGAAAACTATTGTAGAGAAAAAATTTTGTTATACGTTTTGTTCGATTAAAACGAAAACACATTAAAACATAACTTCCCTACATGGGAAGCTACATATATTGCCTCTGAGACTATAGTGAAAACCAATAAATCTAGATTTACATACAATGTGAATCCAACATGGGGTGATCTAGAAAGTGCAGTTAATGAACTAGAAAAACCTAACAATATTGATGAGACATTCATAAACCGTAAAAAAATAGAACTACTTGCAAGTCCTATGACTTGAAAGGATATTTTCCTCATCCTTGAGCAGGCGGCATTGAAAAACATATCAATCTTGGTTTTCAAGTCACAAAACATCCTTTCCTTATTGAAATTAATGAATACCACACAATCATATGTTTATTGAACCGAGAACAACAAACAATTCTAAAACACATTGCGTTTAAAAAATGCTTGAACATGCACACTCATGTACACTTGTTCCTTATAGGCGGATCGGAAACAGGCAAGACATTCACAACGAAAGCACTATTCCAAATGTTTATACGAATCTATGATTCAAACAATTCCTCTGATCTTATGAAACTAAAGGGCATAATAGTTGCATACACAGGAAAAGTTGCATATAATACAAGTGGAACAACAGTCCACTCTGCAGTTTTGATGCCTTTTAACAAGTCATAGTTTCTTCCACTCGGCAAGGAATTGTCAGATACCTTCTCTAAGATTTATGATGAACTGGAACTTGTCTTCATAGATGAGGCATCTTTGATTGGAAGTCGCTTCTTGTATTTCATTGACAATCGACTAAGAAACATAAAACATGTGCACATGAAATACTTTGGAAACATTGACATGATATTCTATGGGAATCTTTACCAGGCACAACCCATCCAAGATTATTTGATATTTGAACAACCTACAGTCAACATGAAAACAATGATGCATGAATTCTAGAAAGACAATATAAAATGCTTTGAATTACATAATACAATGCACCAGACATATGAAACATTTATTGCAATTCTGAATAGAATGAGGAAAAACAACAAAACACATGATGACTTAACATATATCAATTCAAGATGCATGCGACCTGCACCAACAGACCCAACCTTCCCTTACCTGTTCTACATAAATAAGGATGTTTCAATGCATAACAGGTACATGTTATCACTTATGTATGGCGATGATATCATCATCAATTCAGTTAACCTCGAAGAACACAACCATGGAAATGTGCCACATCATGAACATACAACCACTTTTCCTCTGCAACTTGTCCTGAAATTAGGCATGTTGGTTGAAATATATGCCTGCAACTATGATTCACAGGATGACTTGGTCAATGGCTAAGATGGAATACTCAAAGGCTATACCAAAACATAAAAACTTGACGTCCTCTCGATTAAGTTCCATGAACCGCATATAGGCCACCGACAAGAAAAAATGTTGTCTAATCTATATAATTCAAACACTACAAGCCATTGGACACCTATCTTGAGAATATCAAAACTAGTATTGACATCGACAAAGATAGGTTGATTGAAGATTCGAAAATAGTTTCCAATTAAACTTGCATGTGCACGTATAGTCCACAGATCGCAAGGACTAACACTTGATAGTGTTGCATTTGACCTTGTTGGAATTTGAATACATGGACTTGTATACACAACATTGTCCCATGTCAGAAGTATAGACTCCTTGTATTTACTAAGTCCTCTTACAAAAGATAACCTCAAAATCAAACACAAAGTTGATATTGAGATGCAACACCTTAGGACTACCGCAAAGTGGCATCTGCAGTATGCTTACCAATCCATACAAGCAAACTCATCTGTATCAATTCTCTCACTTAACACACGCAACCTACATGCACACATGGATGATATACTCAATGACTATGACACAATGCAATCTGATATTTTGTGCTTACATGAAATATACATGACATTATGCATGAAAAACAAGCAATTTCCAAATCACAATTGCATATCAAGTTACATTACACATGGGGTGATGATATTGGTGAAAAAACATGTAACAATTTTGGAGCATATACATTTCAAAGAAAACAATGTTGAGATGGTGCTTGCAAAAGTATTTCTCCATGAATCCAAAATTGCAATATTGAATCTCTATGTTGCTCTGCATGCAACATTCTCCAACATACTAAATGTTCTTTCCAATGCATTAGACCATTTGCATCTGAACGAAACCATTTTCATTGTAGGAGACTTCAATATTGACATGCTACAAAATAATGCCATAACAAAAGAATTGGAAAACTACATTGCAAATACAATCTCCGCTTTCTTTTGAACAACATAAACCATGTACACAACACACTTATTGTCCATGTATGGTCGAATGTGCCCATTTCTCAATACATCGTTTTTATCTTAGACAAATACTGGTCTGATCACGATAAAATTCGTATTGCACTTGAATTATGAGATGTACATCAAACATATTGCAAAATCATATTTCTATGTTTCAAAGCATATCTGTCTAGCTTGTTGCAGAAAACCAAGTTATCCAACTTCTTAGTTTTCCCTGGTTTTTAGACATACTAGTCTGATCACAATACAATTGGTATCGCACTTCGAATTATGAAATATACATCAAACATATTGCAAAATCATATTTCTATGTTTCAAAGCATATATGTCTATCTTGTTGCAGAAAACCAAGTTATCCAACTTCTTAGTTTTCCCTGCTTTGTAATTGATTTTGGACAAAAAAAAAATTTACACAAATTTTTATATATACACAAACATGGATGAACAAAAAAAAACGGTACATTCTTCTACAATTATCTTTTACTCTATTCCTTTTATTCTATTTTACTTTATGTACATATTCCTTGTTTTTTCTTTACATGTCAACTTATGTTCATGTCCATTTTGTTTTGTAACTTTTTTCATAGAAACAAAGAGGAAAACTGGACAAGGAAAATAACTCTTAACCAGAAATGTAGAAGAATCCATGCAAAGGTGCATACTTCTACCCGTATTCCATATCCAATTGTTTTTCATTTACTCTGTCTATATTTGTTGCACTAGTTTGCATTTTTTTTTCCTTCAATAATCCATATATTCCTGTATATTAACTTATCTTCATGTCAATTGTAATTTTTGTGCTACTATATTGAAATAAATAAATTTGTACTCCATCTTTTTTTTCATGTGTTCCTACGTAGCAGTTTTCTTTCATGTCCATTGTATTCTTTGTATTGCTACAATTAAACAAGAACACAGTAATTGAGCAGAAGGATGGAGCCTTATGTGCCACATTTGAAAAAGTTGGAGTACAATGTGTTGTAGCAAATACAATGCATATGCTTGAAACTAAGATGTATGGTTATAAAAAACTCTTATATGCATACGTTGTCCAATTTGTCCAGCTATATTCCATGGTTGAGAATGTTTTTCTCACAGTTGAGTTGTTTCTATCGATTGATAATTATCACACTAAGTGTTGTTCTGTGAGGCATACAATTATTTTCTCCCTTTCTTTTTCCTCTTCCATACTTATCTGTTTTCCCTTCTCTTCTTCCCCTCTATTATCTGTTACTGGTTCTATACTTAGTCCCATGTCTATGCTCACGGGTTCCTGGGATGGGAGAGTGAGAAATTCTATGTCCCTCTATATCTTTACATCAGGAGTCTAATCGAACACTGTTTGTTTTCATACTTGGCCAATTTTATGGTCATGGGTTCCTACGTAGGCACCATTGAACTCTCATGCCCCATGTTCACGGTATACATCTTGTACCCGAAACTTCGGTGATCTACAATTCGACCCCAGACTCGAACCCCCAAGCCTCACTCTACTATGAATTCTTGCATATAAATGTGCCAAGTCATATATTTTGTCTATTGCTTGTTGAGATAGATATAAACAACATCTCTTTTATCTTGAACCAGGGTCTATTGAGCTCTAGCAATATTCCATGGCTGAAAATATTTTTCCCATAGTTGATGTGTTTCTATAGATTGATAATTTTTAGAGTAAGTGTTCTTGTGTGACACATACAGTTCTTTTCTCCCTTTATTTTTCCTATTCTATACTTACCCGCTCTTCCCTTTTATTCTTTATCTATATTATCCATTTTTGGTTCTATGCTTAGTCGCATATTTATGCTCACGGGTTCTCAGGGTGGCATAGTGAGAAATTCTACATCCGTCTATATCTTCACATCACACATCCGACCGTCCATTGTTCATTTCCATACTTAGCCAATTTTATGGTCGTGGGTTCCCACATAAGCACTATCGAACTCCCATGCCCTGTGTTTGGGTATACATCTTGCACCCAACACTTTGGTTATCTACAATTCGACCCCGGACTCCTCGAACTTGCAAGCCTCACTCTACCTATGATAACTCCATCCAACTGCCCCACCTTTCCATAATTAAGACCAGGTGTTGTTCTGTGACGCATAAATTTCTTTACTCCCTTTGTTTTTCTCTTCTATACTTGTCACTTTTTCCCTTTTCTTATTCCCCTCTATTATCCATTTTTGCTTCTATACATAGTCACATGTCTATGCTCGCGGGTTCCCAGGGTTGCGGACTCAGAAATTATATATCAATCTATATCTTCACATCACGAGTCCAACCAACTGTTATTCGTTTCCATACTTTGCCAATTTTATGCCTGTTGGTTCCCTGCTAGGCCCTATGGAACTCTCATGCCACATAGTTGATGTTTTTATATCGCTTGATAATTATCAGAAAAAATGTTCTTGTGTCAAGCATAGATTTATTTTCTCCCTTTCTGTTTTCCTCTTCTATACTTAGTCACATTTCTATGCTCACGGGTTCCCAGGTGGCGGACTCGCAAATTCTTTATCCATCTATATCTTGACAGCACAAGTCTTACTGACCACTTTCGTGCCCCGTGTTTGGAGTACACATCTTGCACCCAAAACTTGGGTGATCTAGAATTCGACTATAGACTACTCAAATTTGCAAGCCTGGATCTACCTACGATGACTCCGTCTGACCACCCCACCTTTCCATACTTAGTCATTTCTTCAAAGTTTCATGGGTTCACAGACTCTCAGGTTCAAAAAAGTATCAAATCATTTTTCACTCCCCTCCATCCACGCCACCTTCGCCCCTTCCCAATGCACATTAATTATGATTTTACTAGTGACAACTCACCACATATGTTTGAAAATATTGGCATTAATAAGTGGAAAGATTGAGGACATCTCCCATTAAAATGCATTAATAGGAGAATATTATGGAATATGATTAGTTTCTTTCTGTCAATCTTGAATTCAGAAACAAATGTTGGTTATTTTAGTTTTTTTAAGGCATCATCATAGCAATAATCCAATATTGTGTTGTCCCACTGTCATCTACAGAGGTGTTGACATGATGCCCCTCTTTAGTATTGTGCATATATTATAGGTTCGCATATTTGAGAGTATGCTTACATATGAAAATGTTGATCCACCTTTTGAATTTGAACATAGTTTTCATTTGGGCCACAAAGAATACTAATAAAATAAAATAATATGAATTTTTTTTAAGTAAATATAAACAAATTATCTTCTACCTTGAACCTAATTTTGTCGAGATCTAGGTATATTACATAGCTGACAATTTTTTTCCTGCCTTTCCATACTTTCTAAATTTCCCTACCATCTTCGCACACTTTCCCCATGCAAATTGATTACATTTTTAGTAGCTTTGAAAATTTTGGAATCAATGAGCAAAATGTTGGATGACATCTCCCATTAAAATGAATTAAACAAACATTTATGGGATATTATATTACCTTCCTCCAATGTTTATTCTAAATACTATCACACAATTACTGTCACATGTAGCAATATAAACAAATCTTCATCAAAACATTAGTTTTTCTCACAGTCACCCCACATGCACCCCAGTCGCCTGAAGTAAGCCATATTTGGATCCATCAACTAAACCTTCCTATTATCAAATTGGCAAAGGTCAATATTATGGCATCTGAATTTTTTTAAATTTTTGTGTGTGTGTGGATCTTGAGCTCAGAAAAATTGTTATTTACTTTAACTTTAACTTGTTATTTACTTTAATTCCATACTTAGTCATTTCTTCAACTCCTGTTGTCACAGATTTGCAGGTTCTCGGAATTCCAGGTACACAAAAGTTCTGAAGCATTTTTTGTTGTCATCCATCCCCACCACCTTGGCATGCTTCCCAATGCATATTAATTATTCCTTTATTGGCCACAACTCACTAGACACATCGAAAATATTGGCATTAAAAGGAGAAAAGGTCGAGGACATCTCCCATTAAAAAACATTGAACCAAGATTTATTGGAGATTATATTATGATGTTGTAGCATTCATTTTAAATACTATGAGGAGAAAAGTAACATTCTCATCACCTTATGGCTCCATCTCGACAAAATTTATGTGGAGATACCTTGAATACTTTTGGGCGTGAGGACCAAAGTTTTCAGTGGTCCATAGCTTATGACTAATACTCATACCCTTCTGCCCAGAAGGAAGTTATCTCAACATCTGGAATTGCAAGAGCAAATTGTGTCCTTGAATTTTTTTACTTTAACGAGTTGGTCACGTCCTGCACTGAGAACTATATTCCAAACCAGTGGATTATCCAGTTGGGCAACCATTCCCAAGTCTACCTATTGTCTCAAGTATTTTGAAAGATGTTAACACTTCCCGACCCAACGCCTACTTTCAAGGGAGAGAATTGCAGATAGTTCTTAAAGAAGCATGGTAATGAATTGGACCTCTCGCTGAAGTTCTTAAAGAACCCAACGAATGCTCCCTGAAACATGGTCGTATTATAGGTTAGTGCATTTAAAAACGCTTTTCGGAAAATTGCATGGCTTTTCACGAGAATAATGGGACAAGAAAGTGCAGCCAGCATCTCTCGAATGATTCTATATATTTATATTTTACGGTCAAGGAACAAGCCATATTCCATTGGGGCAAGTTGATTTCCATTGAAATATCTTCCCAGTTATTGCAATACACAAGGTACAAGAAATTATTTATGTCATCTTATTTAATTTTGGCGGTGGTAAATTGTTGTCCATTACCCGGACCATCTATGTGTAAGAAGTTGAACTGTGAATTTGACCCAGCAACATTCTCATACCAGATATTATGGAGACATGACACTTACCAACATTTTTATAAAGTCTTTAATGATTTTGTTTCAATTTTTAAAGCATTGATATTTGGAAAGTACTTTCCCCGGTTGTCTGGCCAGCTGACCAACTTCTTGGATAGGAAGGGCACACTAGAAGAAATGGAGAACTATAATGTTATAAGGATTTTTGGGTCTAAACAAAATCCTTGATTCCTTCCATGTCACATATCTAATACAATGTTTTTTGCTAGAATAGCAAGGAAATACATCTATTGGTTCCATTTATCCCATGAAAAAATAAAAAATCAATTCATTTCTCTGCCTTCGAAAGTCGGGGATTTAATGGTCAGGAACCACTTCAATAGTTCTTTCACTGACACTATCTTTAATGAACTCGGTGTCAATACCATTGATTCGCTCAAGCATAAACGAAAAGGCCCAGGTGAAAAAAGTGCCCAATCCTCGATCGCCACACCCAAGGACATAGCATCTCGGAGCAGTACTCCAATAGCCTACCCAAGTAACAAAGTCACACACAGTTCTTTAGGCAGAGAAGGAGATAAGAAATATCCCTCCGGAAAAATTAAAATTTCTCACAAACCTCCCACGAGCAAAAAAAGGAAAATAAGAGTCCATGAATAGGAGGGACCGATGGGAGAAATTGATATCCATGATATCTCCCTCGAAGATATGGAACTAGAAATTGACATTGACAAAATGTTCCCTGATGATGAACAACTAAAGAGTACTCCTTCGCACAATCCTAGGATGGAAATAATTAGCATAGATACATTGGACGAAGAAGAGTCTTTTTCATTTCAGGCTGCTATTTTTGACAATGAATCCAAAAAAATTATTATTGAAAAGAGAGATGTAAAGAATAAGAAAAGGAAATATCATTTAGAGATCAACCTATGGAACATGCACCCTTCCCAGATCTCCCAGATACACCGAGCAACTGGAGACGCTCTATACAACTCTATTAACGACATTGAAATGAAAAATGTCATGTTAAAAGAGCGAATCAAAGAATTGGAGGAAACTCTAATGCCTCTTCCACTGTTTTCTACTCCTTTGACAATGATCGGGCCCACCGCACATGCGGAAAAGTTAAAAGGATCAGCAAGCCTTATCACATTAGCCCGAGGCTATGTGGAAAAGAATATAAATAGAAGAATGGAATTAATAACAGAAACTTTGGAGATGTCAAATAATATGGTCTCTTTTGGAATAAGAGCACATGATTTTCATGAGTATCTACAAGCATATCTCGAGAACGAGCAAGGTTTCTACCTCGATGAATTTTTACCATTTGGTGGTAAATTTACTGGTATGACGAAATATAGAAGAAGATAGGAGGATCTCCCTTCCCTAGATCGAATAGACCAGCTAAACACATCCTGGAAATAAAAGGTAAAGAACTTGAATGGTATCATTCAAGCATGTAGCCAGGCCATATCTAGAAGAGACAAAATATTCAAGAAGCTAACTGAGATAGATCTAGCTTCCAACACCAATGAAGTCCAGGACCTGAAATTGATATTCAACTCGGTGTTTTTAACCAAGCAAGCATTTGATGATCAAGTTCATATCTATAAAAGACTATCAGTTGAAAATTTCTATGAAATTCTTGAATATGGTGAAGATGATGTGAAAAACTGGCTAGTCGGTTATGCGATTAAAAACCAAGATATTCAAAATGCATTGCACAACCTCTCTATTTATCTAAGGGACTTGGAAAGTGAGTTATTCAATATAACAATACGGCATGAAATCAACGTAGCACCCATGAGGAGCTACATTGAAGAATGGTTCAAAAAGGCTATCGATCAAGTTACCAATGAAGGTCAAAGCCGAGGAAATCCATAAAAGGACATCAGCGAGAAAATGAGAAGGCATGGGAAACCATCATAGTAAGTTGATACTGATCACATTCTTTTGTCTTCATCCACTTACTCTAACAAATCATTTACTGAGGACTGACAATTTTAACTTTCTTCTTACCAGGTCTTCCCGTTTTCCATCGCCGACTTTCTTCTTTCTACAAACTTCATTCTTGTACATATTTTCTTTATAGTCTGTGACATTTTGAATCCCAGTCATTCTGGAAAATGCTTTTTCATTTCATAGAATATGTACTAAACCATATATTGTTTTACAAATTCCAAGACAACTATTTTTGTGAAATACTCTGAATTGTATTTTCTGACCCAGTTTATCTGAATATAAATATTTGAGGTTGTTCTATGGTGATCTTCAATGTTTGGGGTTGTTATTTGAAATTTGTATTTCTTCTTAAAATTAACTCATTTCCCTGTACATGTTCTTGTTCTATATTGTGCATATATTGCAGCTTCCTATATTTCAAAATATGCTTCCATATACAAAATGTTAAGTCATATATTTTTTTCTCTATTGCTTATGGGTTTGGCCAAAAAATGCGAGCCCAAAACACCCTTCAAATTTGAACATGGTTTACATTTGGACCACAAATAATCTATTAAGATACATTAATATGAATACATTTAAAATAAATATAAACAAAATCCCATTAAACTTCTACCTGACTTTCTCAGGCTCTTGGATTGGCCACAGGTTGACCGGTTAGTGGACTGCTAGATCCTCATCTCCATATATATCTTCACATCATGAGCTCGACCGATCACCGTCCCTTTCAACACTTAGCCAATTATCTCACCGCAGCGTCCCAACTTAGCACTATCGAATTCTAATGCCTCGTGTTCCGTGATATACATCTTTCACCCAACACTTCCATGATATACATTTTGCACCGAACAAGTCCATGATAAACATTTTTCACCCAGCACTTCCTTCATTCACAATTTGACCCTGGACTACTGGAACTCACAAGCTTGACTATATCTGGGTTCAAAAAACTTTCAAACATTTATCCCTCTCTTCAATCCCCGCCACATTCCTGCCATCCTCAATGCACATTCATTATGCTTTTACTAGCCAGAAATCAGTGCACATGTTCACTTATATGCATTAACAAGCAAAAAATATATTCAACAGTGATTTACGGGAGCCCGGCTGACCCCCAAGTTGTTGCTATTATAAATATCACACCCAAAACTTTTTTCATATACAGTTCTACCATCTACATCTTGCACCCAAAACTTCAGTCGTCTACAATTCATCCACAAATTCGAACATGGTTTACATTTGGACCACAAATAATCTATTAAGATAAATTAATATGAATACATTTTAAATAAATATAGAGAAAATATCTTTAAAATTGAACCTAACTTTCTCCAGCTCCTGGATTGGTCTCATCACATCATCAGCCCAACCGACCGTCGTCCTTCTTATGCCCCATGTTCTGTGATATACATCTTGCACACAACACTTCTGTGAGATACATTTTCACCCAACACTTCTGTGATTTACAATTCAACCTCACACTAATGGAATTCATTGTTCACAAAAGTTTCAAACCATTTATCACTCTTTTCAATCCCCGCAACATTCGCACCCTTCCAACCACAATTTACTAGCGACAACTCAACACACAGGTTTGCTATTCAACTGCGATTTATGGTAGTCTGACCAACCGCAATTTTTTTTCATACCTATCCAATTCTATGGTCGTTAGTCCCTAGATTGGCGCAACTGAACTCTCATTCCCTGTTTTCTGTGATATACATATTGCACCCTAAACTTTTGTGATCTACAATTCCATACTTAGCCAACTTTATGGTGGCAACCTTCACTATACCCGGGTTCACAAAAAATTCAACCATTTATCGCTCTCTTCAACTCCCACCACATTCTTGTCCTTCCTAATGCACATTCATTATTCTTTTACTATCAACAACTCATCACACAAGTTCGCTTATTGGCATTAATAATAAAAAAATGCATTCAACAGTGATTTACGGGAGTCATGTACAATTCCATGATATACATCTTACACCCAAAACTTCTGTCATATACAAGTCCATGATATACATCTTGCACCCAAAACTTTCGTGGTCTAGAATTCGCTTACAAATTGGAACATGGTTTACATTTGGACCACAAATAATCTATTAATATACATTAATATAAATATAATTTAAATAATATACAAAAAATCTCTTTAAACTTGGATGTGACTTTCTCAAACTCCTGGATTGGTCTTATATTGCCACATCATGAGCCCGACTGACCTCTTTCCCTTTCAACACTTAACCAATTATCTCACTGTGGGGTCGCGACTTAGCCCCATGTTCCATGATATACATGTTGCACACAACAGTTCTGTGATATACATTTTTCACACAACACTTTCGTCATTTGCAATTCGACCCCAGTTCATAAAAATTTCAAACCATTTATCACTCTCTTCAATCCCCGCCACATTCGCGCCCTTCCCATTGCACATTTGTTATTATTTTACTAGTGACAACTCAACACATATGTTTTCTCATTGGCATTAATAAGCAAAAAAGGAATTCAAGTTGCTTTTCATACCTAGTCAATTCTATGGTCACGGGTTCCTGGTTGGCACAACCGAACTCTCATTCCCCGTGTCCTGTGATATACATCTTGCACCCTAAACTTCCTTGATCTACAATTACATACTTATCCAACTTTATGGCCACAACCTTCACTATACCCAAGTTCACAAAACTTTCAAACCATTTATCGCTCTCTTCAACCCACGCCACATTCTCATCCTTCCCAATGCACATTCATTATGCTTTTACTGGCGACAACTCAACACACAGGTTCACTTATTGGCATTAATAAGAAAGAAACACATTCAACTGCAATTTACGGGACTCCGATCCACCGTCGTTGCTTTTAATACCTAGCCAATTCTATTGTCGTTGTTTCCCAAGTTGGCGTAACCGAACTTTCCTTCCCCTTTTCTGCAATACACATCTTGCACCCAAAACTTCCTCCATCTACAATTCAACATTTATCACTTCCTTCCATCCTCTCTACCTTCATTCCCTTCCCAATGCACATTGATTATGCTTTTACTAGTGACAACTCAACACACATGTTCGAAAAAAATTGGCACTGCTTTGCTTAGTGACAAATCACCACACAAGTTTGAAAGGATTGGCATTGCACATTAATTATTAAATTACTATTCAATGTAATTTTAGTATACCTTTTAATATTTACAATTTTCTTTATCCTTTCATTTCTAAAGAACAATTGAACATAAATTTTCAATACTTTTTAAACATCTATTGTAATTATCGTTTACTTACCATACCGTTAATTTATGTTCTTTTAACAATATTACTTGACTCTCCCCATTTTCCAAAAATCACCTTGTAAGCTACTTGGCAGGGACTCTGATACCACACAACACTTGTTTAACATATTGGAAACATGTTTTGTGATTTCAACGAAGTTAAGAATAAATCTTTGGATGAAGTTGATTTTACCGAAGAATGATTGGGAAACCTTCTTGGTTTCAAGTAAGGGGATATTTTGAATAATTTCCACCCTAGGTGGATCCTTCTTTACTTCATATTTATATATGACATGGTCGAATAATTTCCCTTCATTTACACCAAACACATACATTTTGGGGTTTAAGGATATTCCGATTTTTTTTTGCAGATACAAAAAATTTGTATCAGATGTTAGTTTTTATCATATGTTAGACCTTCCTATTATTGGAGAATATTGTTGAATCATGTTAGTAAATCTCAATGATTTTTCAATTTTTCAATTAAATATTTGAAAGAAAAAATCCATAACACTTTGAAAAGTGTACCTAGCTATGACATATGTAGTGTATGTCAGTTAAGATAAACAATATTTATATCATAAATTACCTAATATTTATGATAGGGTAAATTATATTTTATTTTTCAAAAAAAATCATTCATTGTTAATTTATGGTTGAGCATCATAAATAAATACATTATACTATATTAAAATATAATTAATATTGACGATATGTTTTATTAGTATGATACATAGTATTAATGTATAGTCCATGTTATATGGTTCTCGTATAGTAAAAAAATCATTCATTGTTAATTTATGGTTGAGAATCATAAATAAATACATTATACTATATTAAAATATAATTAATATTGACAATGATGATGATGATGATGATGATTAATGTCCACTAAGACCAAATTGGTCTATCGGACCTTAAGAGGGTAAGCGATTACTTGTGATTCTTTAGAATTTTGTTTATGTGCTCGAAAAGAATTAAGAGAAGCTTTCCAAGATCACCATACTTTTGTTGAGTTAAGAGGTTAGGAAGGTTTGTAGTGTGATAAATATTTTGACAATGAGATCTAATATGGGTATAGGCTAGACAATCTAAGAGAAAGTGCTTTTCATCTTCAACATTCTTAGTGTCACAAAGGTGACATGCTTTGCTTATTGACAACTCACCACACAAGTTCGAAAGGATTGGCATTGCACATTAATTACTAAATTACTATTCAATGTAATTTTAGTATACCTTTTAATATTTACAATTTTCTTTATCCTTTCATTTCTAAAAAACAATTGAACATAACTTTTCAATATTTTTTAAACATATATTCTAATTACCGTTTACTTACCATACTGTTAATTTATGTTCTTTTAACAATATTACTCGACTCTCCCCATTTTCCAAAAATCACCTTATAAGCTACTTGAGGGACTTTGATACCACACAACACTTGTTTAACATATTGGAAACATGTTTTGTGATTTCAGCAAAGTTAAGAATAAATCTTTGGATGAAGTTGATTTTACCGAAGAATGATTGGAAAACCTTCTTGGTTTCAAGTAAGGGGATATTTTGAATGATTTTCACCCTAGGTGGATCCTTCTTTACGTCATATTTATATATGACATGGTTGAATAATTTCCCTTCATTTACACCAAACACATACATTTTGGGGTTTAAGGATATTCCGATTTTTTTTTGTAGATACTAAAAATTTGTATCAAATGTTATTTTTTATCATATGTTAGGCCTTCCTATTATTGGAGAATATTGTTGAATCATGTTAGTAAATCTCAATGATTTTTCAATTTTTCAATTAAATATTTGAAAGAAAAAATCYATAACMCTTTGAAAARTGTACCTAGCTATGACATATGTAGTGTATGTCAGTTAAGATAAACAATATTTATATCATAAATTACCTAATATTTAWGATWGGGTAAATTATATTTTATTTTTCAAAAAAAATCATTCATWGTTAATTTATGGTTGAGYATCATAAATAAATAYATTATAMTATATTAAAATATAATTAATATTGACGATATGTTTTATTAGTATGATACATAGTATTAATGTATAGTCCATGTTATATGGTTCTCGTACACTAAAAAATTCATTCATTATTAATTTATGGCTGAGCATCATAAATAAATACATTATACTATATTAAAATATAATTAATATTGACGATGATGATGATGATGATGATTAAAGTCCACTAAGACCGAATTGGTCTATCGGACCTTAAGAGGGTAAGCGATCACTTGTGATTCTTTAGAATTTTGTTTCTGTGCTCAAAAAGAATTAAGAGAAGCTTTCCAAGATCACCATACTTTTGTTGAGTTAAGAGGTTAGGAAGGTTGGTAGTGTGATAAATATTTTGACAATGAGATCTAATATGGGTATAGGCTGGACAATGTAAGAGAAAGTGATTTTCATCTTCAACATTCTTAGTGTCACAAAGGTGACACACTCTTTCATCCCATGGCATTTTAGGAATTGACCAATGCCCAGTTTCACTATGGAGCTCGTGAGAGTTTGTTCTTATCTTAACAATGCTTATTTTTTTCTTTACACTTCGTAAAACAAATAGATAATTTTGATCTTCTAGATTAGGGTTGATTACATCTTTATAATACCTTAATTTTATTTTTTCCTCTAACTCTTTATCACACCAAATCTTCTCCTTAAATTTTGATTTGACGTTTTTTTTAGTAGTATCTTTATTCTTCAAAATGGTTTCTTCCATGATTCCCCAATAGTTTAGCCAAGATCGGGCATCTTAATGCCATCCTCTCTTGATTCGATGGTGGTTATGACTTGATTTTGAAGCAATTTTAGGTAGCCTCTTGTCTTCCATGTTGTTTAAATTATTCTTATACATTAGGTATCTAGTCACAGCCATGCTCTAAATGGGGGAGAAGATTGTTTCTAAGAGGAGGATGGGATAGGGTGTATTTCCTTTAATTTTGAGATTATAGGTTATAAAATTCTTTTGTATTTGCTCAGCCTTTCTCTAGGATTCACGAGAGATACTACAACCCCAGACTTCACATCCATAAAGAATAACAAGTGTAACAAGATCCTCAAAGAGGATTTTCTTCTTATCCCAACTCCAAAGATCAGCTGATTTACAATTGTTTTCAAGCCCATAATAAGCTTTTCATCCCCCAATAATCCTTTTCTCAATGCTATAATTCCAATTGAGCTTGTGGTGAATATCAATTCCAAGATATTTGTATGAAGTCACTTCCTCCAAGTTATTGTTGTCATATACAAAGGTATCATAAGGGATCTTATTGGATTTAATAATCATGACCTTTGTCTTATCAGTATTAACATTCATACCCATATTGGAGCAAAAATCCTTGAGGATTCTTAGTTGGTTTTCAAGATCATGGGGTCTCCTTTCCATAAGAACAATATCACCGGCATAAAGAAGAAGATTGATGACTATACCAGTGAGAGTAGGGCCGACACAACTTGCTTTTTCCAAGCATTCTTCTAACGTGTCAATGTATATGCCAAATAGGGTAGGAGACAAGGGACAACCTTGTTTGACTCTGATATTGTAGTTAATCTATTTTGACCAGCCCATAGTGTTTTTAAACTTAGAAATAACTTTCTCATACATCCTTATTGCAGCAACCCTCAACTCGAGAGGCACTTTTATCTCTTCCAACCTATTCCAAAGGTTTTTCCTAGGAACCATGTCAAAATCTTTTCTAAAGTCATCAAAACAACAACAAATATTGGTTTTAGTATTGTGGAACTCCTCTGCAATGATCCTAAAGGTAACAATATGGCCCACAGTTGAATGATATCTCCTAAACCTAGCCTAGCCTTTAGCTCTTTTACCATGACTTTCTAGCCAAAGGCTAATCTTATTTTCCAAAATAATTCCATAAAGCTTGGCTAAAATCGGGCTTATCATAATGGTTCTATAATTAGAGGGAATGTTTCTATCCCCATTTTTAAAAATAGGAACAATGAGGCTTTGCATCCAAGGTTTAGGGAATCCCTGCTTGACTACTAAATTGAAGAGCTTTTGTATGTGAGGGATAAGGATTGGCCCTCCGATTTTAAAAATTTCATCTTGGTAGCC
The DNA here is from genome assembly GCA_032191745.1 of Picea mariana. Classification (NCBI taxonomy): domain Eukaryota; kingdom Viridiplantae; phylum Streptophyta; class Pinopsida; order Pinales; family Pinaceae; genus Picea; species Picea mariana. The sequence goes on from JASDQU011176894.1 coordinate 29,114, forward strand.
TTGAATGTCCTTAGTTTTCCCATTTGCAAGCCACTTAACCTCGAACTCTATGTCATCTAAAGAAAAAAATTCTTCCTTTGTAGGGACAATAGGAATGGTGTCCATGGCATTAGGGAAATCGTAAATACTTTTAAGGTAGGAATTACAATCCCTTAAGGGAATCCTATTATTTTCTTTAGTATTGTGTTTTAGAATTTGGCTCCAGAACTTCTTAGGATCCAACTTGTATAGTTGTGAAAGTTGATCTTCCCTTTTATTGATATAGTATCTTTTTTTCCTTTTAATTAGGGCTTTGTACATATTGATCTTATCGAGTTTTAAGGACTCATTAGAAGAATCCCTAATGGCTTTCCTAGCAATTTTACATTTTTTATCATACCAAGGGTTGGTCATTCTATTATTCTTTTTATAGGACACCTCGAAAGAGAACTTGTTAATAGAAGTGGAAAGGGTAGTTGTAAAATTATGATAGAGTTATTCAATGTTGTCCTTATAAGTTAGGAGGTTTAGTTTACAATTTAAATCCTTTAAGAAAATGTCAACTTTACTTTTGTCAAAGCGCAAATTCCTTTGATTATCATAATTCTTTGCAATGGTGTTCCTATGCAGTGAAGATTTTAGAGTTAGGGTTAAAGGTTTATGATCAAAGTCAAGCTCATGGTCATTTAAAAGGTCAAAACTTGTTATTTGGTTGGAAACGAGGATATCAGATATCACATAATCTATAACACTACTACCTAGCCCATGAATACAAGTCATCTGGTTAGAGTTTGGCCACTTCATTACTCCATTGCAAATTATTAGGTCTTGAGAGCTGCAGAGCTTGACCAACTCAGTACCAAACAAATTCTCAATGAGGTCTTCAGAGCTTCTTTTGTAGCTATTAGATAAAACAAGGTCCTCATATAGTCATAAAGGATTATGGTTGGAGTCATTACTTAAAACAGTAGCTTGTTTAGTTGCAGTCCTAGCATTAAAGTCTCATAGCAGGAGGATATTACCTTCATTTTTCAAATTATAAATATCTTGTTCTAAATTATTATAGGGGCAATTTTTATCTAAATTATTTTTCTTATAAAAAGTAGAATTAATAGGTGAAAAATAACAAATTGCTATATACATATTCTTAGCATTGGTGTCTGGAATTTCTATCCAAATGTATTGATTAAGAGGGTCAATCTTATGAAGTTGAATGTGAGGAGAAATGCTCTTTCTAATATAACAAGATATGCCTCCTATCCGTCTATGGTGGGATTTTTTGTTCCATGCAGACCACAAGAAAAATCCTTCCATGTTAGGGACCGTAGACTCCTCATGCTCCCAAGTTTCAACTAGACATATAATATCAATATCACTGGGGACCCAACTTATCATAGGACCTTTGTGTCATGGAAAGCCACGACAATTTCAAAAAAGGATCCTGAGTGTCCTAAATTCCTATTTATTATTATCCTTCTCGTCTCTATCCCTAAAAATAGCTTTTTGTTTTCTAATTATTGCCCATTTTCCTTCTTTCCTATATTCTTTTACCTTTTGAACTTCCTTCCTTAATTCAGCTTGGTCTTCGGGAATGAGGTTTCATTTATGAACATTCCTGACCCTTTTAAGCTCAGAGATTTACTAAGTATGCTATATTTATGGTCATTACAACTTACTTTGACATGGATCAACCTATCTTTATGATCAATTATTTTTCCTAGCCTCTTTGCTTCTATGATGTAAGTTGCATCAATTTGTGATTTATTTTTTAATTCTTCTTTTATTATTTCTAGTGTATCCTCCTCTTGTTGTTCTTTTATACCAAAAATTATGAGGTTCAAGGCTCCATTGTTACGCTCATGGTCCAGTTCGATTATCTTATTCATTTCCTCTTTGATGGGTTTGATATCCAATTTGTTTTCCATATTATTGAGGGTCAAATTGTTGGTTAGCTTTTCTTCTATCTCTTTAATCCTATCTCTCAAGTTGTGATTTTCTTCATCCCCTCCTTCTTGGGTTGATTGTTTATGTTTTTCTATTTCTTGAATTTTATCCTTCATTGTCTGCAATTCACTCTTGAAACCTAAGAATCTATCCTCTGTTTGTGTTTGAATGGTATCTTTAATTTTGTTTATCAATCATTGCCTCTAGCTCTATTTGGAGCTTTACGTCTCTTTCTTCACTCTTTTTTCTAATGTTTCTGATTCTATTTGGATTTTGGTATCTCTTTCTTCTCTTTTTTTTTCTACTGATTCCATATAATCGTAAAGGATCTCTATGATGATCTTGGGGGCCTCCCCTTGTTAGGATGAGTTTTTGGAATAGGTGGTGGAGTGCTCATATTGAAAAAAAGAGAAAAAAGATGTAACAATTATTATTATGGATTGACTTTGTCTCTCAAATCAACTTTTACTTATGAAACTTAAAATAAATAATAAATAAAATATATTTAAATCTCTTTAAGTAGAATTAAAATTGAATCAAAGTAAAAAGTGACTCACCTCATTTCAAATGTCCAATTTCTCAACCCATTGAAGAAGCCAAAAATAATTTCCAAAAATCGTAGAGAAGTCCGAAGAAACCTGGGTAAAAAAGGTAAAAACCAAAGAGAAGTATTATTCCCATTCAAAACCCCAGATACATAATCTTATAAATAAAAATAATTTCAAAACCGTAGCGAAGTAGTATTCCCGTTCAAAACCATGGAGAAATATTATTCTCGTTCAAAACCGCAGAGAAATAATTTCAAAACCACAGAGAAATAATTTCAAAACCCCAGAGAAGTGTATTCCCATTCAAAACCGCAAAGAAATATTATTTTTGTTTAAAACCGCAGAGAAATAATTTCAAAACTACATATATGTTTTATTAGGATGATACATAGTATTAATGTATAGTCCATGTTATATCGTTATCGTATACAAAAAATATAATATAATGTTTTATTAGTATAGTTTTATAATATTAATGTGTACTATATGTTAATTCATGGTTCTCATCATAAATTCATTCATTGTTAATTTATGGTTGAGCATCATAAATAAATACATTATACTATATTAAAATATAATTAATATTGACTATATGTTTTATTAGTATGATACATAGTATTAATGTATAGTCCATGTTATATGGTGAAAATATAATATAATGTTTTATTAGTATATTTCTATAATATTAATGTGTATCTTATCTCGTAATAATAAGATAAATAATATTGATATTATATATTATTTAATATTTATAATTGATTATATTATATTATTTGAGTGTGTAAATTTTTATAGTTGTTTTTAACTATGGGAAATCTGTAACTTATTATATCTAGGTTAGGTTATGTAATAAACTTATTCTCTAATCTCTCATAAGTCAATTATATGGATAATTTGTGACTTAGCAAGAACCAAGACATGTACTTAGGGGTATCTACTCTTCTATCCTTATTACAATAAACCTACATATCACTTTACATGCATTGAACCTCGATAAGGAAGACATGCTAATCATAACATTATTTGAATTTTTTAGATATAAATTGTGTGAAAGATTTTAATTTTTGAGTGGATGCTCCACTCATCATGAAGAACAAATAAAACTAAAATTTAAGAAAAAAGATATTGAGAAAAAAATATATAGGATAAATATATCAAAATATAACCATTGTATAAAAGAAGAAGCCAATGTAAATAAAAAATAAAATAATAATCCATTACCCATTGTAAATATATGAAAGTGTGAATCAATAAAATATTTTTACTATTGAAAAAGTGAAAGTTTTATTAAAAGATTTTTTAATATTGAAAATGTGAAACTAGAATTAAAAATAAAAAGAATATAGTAAAGAAAAATAAAAAATATTTAAAAGAAATAAAAGGTTAAGACAAAGAAGGGGTTAGTTGAGGAAAGAACAAAAGAGGTTGGGGATAGAATAAAATGATAAATTAGAAACAAAAATCAAAATTGAGAAGGTTTAATAAGCAAGGTAATGTATGATGGGATTCTATAATTGGCTAAGTTTGTAGTTATATTCGTGATTAAAATTATTATAGTGTTTTTCAATTTCAAGTACTTCCTAAATGATAGAGAGGAGAGATAGGGCATTGAGGAAAGAATTGTAGTTTGTTTGAAGTGGATGAGGTGTTTAGATCTATATGAGTGTTCAAGAATAGTCAACCTTTTTTTTTTGTAAGTGAATGTGAGTTCCTATATTACTAAAAGAGGTTAAGATACAAATATAGGGGGAATCCCTTGATCTGCCAAAAAAGAAACCAGATCATGGATTCTGGAGTTGCACTGTCTAAGATAGCGAAGGGTAAGCCTGGGCCACAACCAAGGGAAACCAACCCAGTCCTCCAAAATCCATTTTGAAAAACTAAACAAAATCATATACATAAAAGGCCTAATCATAAAAAGGGGTTGTGCCTACACTGAACACAACTTGACCAGGGGATGAACTGGCGCTAGTCCAGGATGATGGGATGTATTACATCTCCATCTGTTCTTTCCTCATTCTCATTCCCCTGGGCCACTGTGCGCATTTTTCTGATACAAGCTGGTGTTCCGCTCCGCTCTGCTGGCATGATGTTCATGTGGCGGACATAGCATAGGTAAATGTGTAATTGGCCTGCCATTCATTCCATTTTATCCTTCTAGCTCCTCTGGTCCTCAGATAGTCGTTTTGCATTGGCCTCCGGGTTATTGAGGCGACTCAGGATTTCTATGAGCAAATTTTTGTGGTCCCTGTTAGCCTTCTTGCTGGTCTCTTTCTGGTCAGAGTGCATCTTGCCTATCAACATCTTTGTTCGCTAGGCCTCCTCCATCGTTTTGTGGTAGAGGGTTGTTCTGGGTTGTGTGGCCCCTGGGTCCCTTATCCTGTCTGCTTCCTGAATTAGTTCCTTCCAGGCTTTTCCCTTACGTGTGGTGTTGATTTCTCTCTCCCACCTTGTGATGACCACTTAGCCCTTTGGATCAACCTGCATAAGAAAGGTACCCTTGTCTTCTCTAGCCGCTTGCTCCATCCTTGTGATCCTCTGGGAGCTTGTTGGAGGATCTTTCCCCTGGGGACTCTCTTACTATGGGTTTTCTTCATTTGTACCATTTAGGCTTGTTTGTGGTGGTTTTTGCCTTGGGTTCTTCTCCTGTTCCTATTCACCCCTTCCTTATAATTTGGATGGCCTCTATAATTGCTTCTCTCCTGTCTGTGGCTATTTCTGGTGTTTCTTCTCTTATGGGATTTCCCTGGCTGTGTCCTTGTCCTAACAATCATGGGCCTCCTATAAAGGTGTACCTTATGGTTCCTTTTCACTGTCTCGGTATGTGTGCTATTGGGAGCCCTGGCGTAATTCCTGCGCCAATCCTTTGCTCTACACATTGTACGAACTTCAGTACCACTCCCTGTATCCATACTTGGGTAAGGTGTACCCATACTTGACCATGGAAAATCCTTTTGTCCTTCATCCTTTGTCGCCTGCTGATTATCTTTTCTTCTTTCCCACAAACAACCCCTGTACTTTTTCCTATTGACAGGACCGTGGTGTTGTACCTTCTTTTGTTGTGTTACCTGGGTCTGCATTGTAACTCGTGTTTGAGTGATGGGCTATCATATTCTGCTTGATTCCTATGTTCCCTTCAGTTATCCATGTGCCTCCTTCCTCGATGTGGTCGTCTGTACTTTGGCTGTCGTCACAGTCTTTTGCTGCTAGTTGGATGCAGTCTGTTCTGAACTGACCATTTGGGATGTTACTCCAGATAGTGTCAAGTTCTATTCCTTTCTTGTTGACCCCCTCGTTAGCGATTCTGTCTGCTAGTCCATTTGTTGACCTATGTACCCAGCGCAACTCCACTGTGGTCCTCATATGCAAGTGCTCCTAAATTTTTTGTAGGGAATGTACCAAGCACTAGTGCCTCTGAATTCTGCCCACTCTGGTGCCATTTTGGAGTCTCTTTACTATGTTGATAACTAGTGTGGAATCTCCTTCCACTATGGCATTTGTCATTCTTTCACGGCTTAGAATCTTGAGGACAGTCTCTAGGGATCCGAATTCCACGGCGTTGTTGGTTGAGTTTCCTAGACTCCCAGTGTACAACCGGATTACATTTCCCTCACTGTCCCTGATTACTCCTCCCATTCTTTTCCGACCTGGGTTACCTTTTGATGCCCCGTCAAAATTCATCTTGAGGGATCCTGCTGGTGGTGGTTTCCAGTTTCACTCACCTACTTCGAGTTGCGGTATCCATCTTACTTGATTGGTGTTGCATCCGTCTTTTAGGTGGAAGGCTTCTAGGATTCGAGAGTCCTGGTCTGTGAGTTGCCCTCTTTCTATCTGGTGGTTGTGGCTCTGCATCGTTTCTCTTGTCATGGAGATTATTGTTTCCTTAATCTTCCCTTTTGGCTAGCTTTTTTTCCTGAAGATGCGCTGATTAATTTCTTTCCATATTGCCCATATGATCATTCCCAGAATGAGGGTCCAACAGAGATTCACCTCTTTTTTTGTTGTTGTAGATCTCTTTCCAGATATTGATAGTTGTGGAGATGTTACCTCAGATCCTATTGGTTTGTCGAAAGATACCTGTCACCCAGTCCCAAATCTCTGCTGTGTAGATGCATTCATCAAGGAGATGGTTCATTGTTTCTTTCGTGGCTTGACAGAGGTGACATCTAGATGGGACTATGAATCCCCTTTTCCTTAGGTTTTCCCAGGTTAGAATTCGGTTGTGGAGTATTAACCATTGGAAAATTTTTATTTTTGGCCAATGGGGGCTATTCCAGAGCTTATCCCATTGTTGCGTTGGGTCTTCTTCATCCTCGTCCACAATATAATGTCAAACTTCTTTTAGGTTGAATTCCCTGTCGTCCTTTTGTCCCCATATCAGTTGGTCATTTCCTTCTATGACTGCAATTTTGCATCTCCCCAATTCCTCTTCCACCTCTTTTACTGTTGTTGCGATTTCGTCTCTATTTTGTGGAGTGAGAGTGTCCCAAATTCTCCATTTGTTGTGATCTATTTCTTATTTCCAGTAATGGTAGACTCTGGTTTTTCGTCACACGATCATCTCCTGTTGGAGTTCCTCCCTATCCAGTTTCTCCATTCTAGGTTCCCGTTCCTAGGCGTCCTCCCAGAATCTGGTTGTTTTTCCATTCCTTACCTCCCCAAAGCTGTGTGTTTAGATCCAGGCTTTGTTACACCAAGCTAGGTTCCAAATGGTTAAACCTTCCCTGGTGCCTCTGAAGTGGATTATGTCCTCGTCACTTATGTTTGGGGCATAATTTCCCTTCCATAGGTTTATGTAATAACCATATTAATTTAAACATCAATTTATTCCATAACATGAAACAATAACTTCTACTTGAATGCAGAAAACTCAATAATTTCTTTTAATTCAGCACATACGCATGTTAAATTTATCAACAAATAATAATTTCATAAGAGAATAAAACAAATACATAATTTAAAATACCTTGGTCTGATGCTAACCCTCCGCTTATCTTGTTGACCTTCCTGGTGCTGCCTTGCCCAGCTTGAAGCCACGGACCAACTCTGCCCAAACCGTGTTTCCACCCTGCCAACTAGGACAACTTCCTAGCTCCAGGATACCATATGGATATCCTGGCCCCCATGCCCAAAACCTCTAGCAAACTAGTGCCCCCTCTACTAATCCTTCCCGACTACAGAACTCAACTCCCCTATGCAAATCCCAAAGAACCCTCCAAAAATGATCCCCCCAAAACAAGTAGAATCATGATCTTTTTTTCGTAAACTTCCTTCGCTCATATCCCTCCTTCACCGCCCTTTCTCCTCATTTATTTCCTTATCTATACATTCATTACCTTATCCACATAGTTAATGCCTTACCCTATTATTTAATGTTTCCTTATCCTTATTTTTAATGCTTCTTGTCCCCTAGTATACGTAAATCATTTAATTAAACAATTAAATTTATTAACCCTCTTAATTTGTTACCCCGTTCATTCAATGTGATAGGTAATTAAATATTTAATTAATTAATCATTCAAAATTATAACAATTAATTAATTAATTAATATTTAATTATTATTATTATGCCAATCTTTGTTTAGTTAATAACATGTTAGAAAAATTAATTACCTAATAAATTTTACTTAATAATCCCTAAGCATGTATTCAACTAGGGTTGTTACATACACCCACCCTTCAGGAAACTTCATCCAGAAGTTAAGGTATCTTATGGTCAGAGGAAAAGAACCATGGTTCACACATTCATAACAATTAACCGACATTAACAGTAAGTCAAGAAAACTCATAAATACTAGTGTATATGTACAAGAAATGCATGTGTAGCTAGTACATACAAGTCTCGTGCATGTACTAATAATCAAAACTATCATCCTTTAGTAATTTATGTATGCATCCAATCCAGTCAGCAAGACTAGTCTTTTATAGAAGACAACAAACCAATCAATTGTTTGAGAAATCCTTTAATTACTATTATTCAGTTCAACAATTTTTTATTTAGACAACTATGGTTTAGTTACGTAATTATGAATATTCATAGATACAAATTTCTTTTTTTTTAAGGGAAAACNTATTACTACTCATCCTTCCTCCCTAACCTACTTCCATCTCCATTCATATCCTCCCTCTGCTAGACTATCTTGGAGCGTCAACTATATTGACCTAACTCCAAATAGAACCCGTAAGTGGAAGTGTCGCGATCTCGACCAAGCTTCCCTAGCAGGCATCTGACAGTCATCATCACACGTCTTGGGGAGCGTGAACAAACACCATCCTCCCATGACTTCAGGTTTCAGAGGATACACGGTGGGAAATGTCTCCACCCCTCCTAATCATAACTAGGGTCCACACCCTACAATGGAATATATAGTGGCACCATGTTGTTGGGGGTTTTGTCATCGTTTATTCGGTTTTGGGCAGTGTCATCACCTGAAATCATGCACTGGTCCACATAT
>JASDQU011176895.1:15245-31605 GCA_032191745.1 Picea mariana
TTGTGGAAATTTTGGACACAAGGAAATCAATTGTAGAATCAATGAAAGGAATAACTATGCAAGCTACATGAATGGTGAAAATAGTAGATATGGAAATGTTTGTAGACATATCAATAGAAATTATAATCCATTTGACCCATTAATGGATCAAAATTTTGTATGTTACAAGTGCAATAATCTTGGTCATAAAGCACGAGATTGCAAAGAGATGAAGGAAGATAATCATATGCCAAATGTTTGTATACCAACTAAAACATGGAAAAGGAAAGAAATTCCACACAATGAAAACTATCAAATAATATTGGTCACTAAAGAATGCAAAGAAGAAGATTAATGGTTCATAAACAGTGGGTGCTCATCTCATATAACCAGAGATCAAATAAAATTTGTCATGTTTAAGAAAAAGGGTGGAAATGTTACATTTGGAGATGACTCATCTACTAAAATACTTGGAAAAGGAATTGTAAAGCTTGGAAGTGAAAATGTAAAAGCAGGAAAAGTCATATTGGTTGAAGATCTGAAGCATAATCTCCTCAGTGTTAGTAAAATGTGTGATCAAGGATACACTCTTACATTTGACTCCCGAAAATGTAAAATCAAAGAAAATAACTCAGGAAGATTGGTTGCAACTGCAACAAGAAGACCGACCAACATATACATCCTAGACATGAAGAAGAGAGAAAAGATACAAGCCACAGAAAAGGATTCCAAGGAAGAAAATTTCCCAAATACCAAAAATATGGATGAAGTATTATTGAGTGCCACATGTTTAGGGGGAGAAGCCCCAAAGAAGAGAGTTACCTTTTGCCATTAAACTCAGGGGGAGAATCCCTACCCTTTTCCATTGATGTCAAAGGGGGAGATAAATTGGGATCATGATGATAGGGGGAGCATGAGTGTTTCCATCAATGACAAAGGGGGAGATTGTTGGAAGATTGGTTGTTGTCATTGATGTCAACCCTAGTCATGGGTTTTGGACCGCAATATTGATGAAGGTATTTGGACATGAAGTAAAATTCACATGTAGATACAAGACCCATGGATGGATATTATACATCATGTTGTTTCCGATGGTATGTGGCATGTTATCGCTCTGTAAATTCCTAGAGGTTGTCAAGGTAGAAGAAATTTTCCAGAGGTAACTTTATCCAACCACTTCAAAATTGGAATCTAGCCCTACCAATTTTAGAGAGGGATCTCTTTGTAAGATTTAGATATGTTTTAACTTTGAGATATTAGGCTAGTTAATAAGAATAAGATTGAATGGTTTGTTTTTATTTTTTTGTAAAGTTGGTTGAAATAGGGTTTACGCATCCATTGGGCTATGGGGTCTGTATTATAAGGATAGAAATATGAACTGGAATAAAAAGATTATTTTCACAGGGAAAGGTAATGCACTCACTGGATTCTTTGGCAATAAAGTGATGGATAGCAGAAAAGACAAGAAAATCACTTAAAGTAAATAATCGGGTGTAGTAGTCATGTATTGTCTCTCCTTGGTTCCTTCTGATTCTTTCGTATTCTGACAAGATCTGAAGAGGATTCTTATTTACCTCCCATCTGTCTAGAAAAATTCTTTGAAATGCGGTAAGGTCGACCACAGAAGTAGAACGTAAGCCTTTGTACCATTTCTTAACGTCCCCAGTCAGACTCTGTGCAAATAGTATCATTTGAATGTCAGCTTCATCCACTTCCTGCAAGTCAAAATAGTCATTCATTGTATCAATGTGTTGTTGTGCGTTCAAGGGCCCAGTACCATCAAACTGTGGAAGTCTTGTTTGATAGTTCTGGGGCATAGCGTGTAAAGGTGTGGCCAACACCAAAGGAGTATATCTGGCTTCCATGATAGGTGGAGGAGGTGGGAAAACAACCTGGATGATGGGTGGGAAAGTGATAGGAGATGTGAAGGATGAAGGACTAACCAACACATAGTGAGTAGGTTGAAGTTTTACAGAAGCTGCAGAAACAGTTATGGCAGAAATTTCGACCAACTGTTGGAAGTGGATTTGGTGTAAAGCTTGATCAAGATTTGCTACCAAAATTGATGGCTTGTCAAATTCCTCAAGGAATATTTTATCAGGGTCAGCCCTGGGAGATAGTATTTCAGGGGTCTGGGGTTGTAGGATGGTTTGATCTAAATAGGTTTCATTCACAAAGTTATCATATTTCATTCTAAACATGCTTTGTTCAAAAGTGGTGTCAAACTCGAGATCCTAGAGGGCAACAAGTTTCTCTGGAAGAGAAAGGGACCTGTGAAGGGGAATATGACTCCCTGAAACTTATGCGATGGTCTTCTTTCTGAGTAACTTCTCAAGATTATCAATTGCTACTGAAGGTTCTGGATCTGGGTGAGATCAAGTATAATCTCTTTTAGGAGCCAGATTTTTAAATTTTTATATATTTTTATTTTATGAATCCAAAATTTCTATGTACAAACTTTTAACAACCTCTGAACATTATCTCTTTCTCAGATTTATGATTAGTTCAGAAATAAATTTTTCTTCTTGGGAAAAGAAATCATGGGATTGAAAGTTTGTTCAGTTCCCTAGTACAGTCGCCACTATGTTATTTCTCTGTAAATTCCCAGAGGCTGTCAGGGTAGAAGAAATTTTCCAGAGGTAACTTTATCCAACCACTTCGAAACTGGAATCTAGCCCTGCCATTTTCAGAGAGGGATCTCTCTGTAAGATTTATATATGTTTTAACTTTGATATATTAGGCTAGTTAAACAGAATAAGATTGAATTGTTTGTTTTTCTTTTTTTGTAAAGTTGGTTGAAATAGGGTTTACGCATCCATTAGGCTATGGGGTCTATATTATAAGGATGGAAATCTAAACTGGAATACAAAGATTCTTTTCACAGTGCAAGGTAATGCATTCACTAGATTCTTTGGCAGTAAATTGATGGATAGCATAAAAGATGAGAAAATTAATTAAAGTAAAGAAGCATTTAAGAATTTCTTCACTGTAACATCAGAAGACAAACATTTAGATCTTTAAAGTCAGAGACAGGGTATACAAAGATAAATCCTGCAACATACNATTTAACACGGAGAAATAAACATCACCAATGAATAACACGCAAGAATCCTGTGAAACGTCCCTTTGTATTACTGGAAGATCTCTTGCTAAACAATTATAGTCTTTATGGATTACAGGGCATAAAGATCAACCCTTCGTACTTCAAAGTTCAAAGTATTTATAATCAAAATTACATACGATCCTGTCATTAAATATCAGGACGTGGCAGATCCTAAATTTAACTAACTAACTCAACAAGATACAAAAATTCAGGAACTATCAATGATGTGTTGAAATCTTCATGTTGATTTCTGGGGAAAATTGTTGGTGAGTCATTTGCACGACTTCGTCTGATCGGATTGCTGACTAGACCTAGACACCTCATCTCTTACTTGATCAAATTCCATAGCTCTTCCCATCATAGTTGACTGGGAATCATGACTTTGAGTAATCTTTTGTATATTTCATCCATCTCTGTATACATGGAAAAAGTTGGCTTAAAGATGAAAATATACCAAATTTCGTGTTGTATGTTGATGTCTGGCTGCAAGGTTTCTAAGAACGCCTTGCCCGTTATGCTACCCTGTATTCCCAAAAATTTAGAACTATCTTTGGCCATTGTGGCCAACTTCTGTTTATTATCAGGAAGGGTCATTAACTTGTCATTTAGGACCCTTAAGCCAGGGAGTCCTTTCTTCTGTAGAGCTTCAATTTTGCCAAAAAATATTTGCACTCCTATGTCCATAGTCTGGACTTTCTCTTCCAACTACAGCATTAGCCCTCTTTTGGTCAGAACCCTATTGACTTCAAGGATGGTTTCCGTCATGTCTTCAATATTCAAATCCTCTAACTCTTCCCTAGTTTTGGAATTTAGCAATTTAATGATCTCAGTGGCTTCTATGGGCATTTCTCCCAACTCTCCTCTTATTTTCTCAATAGCCTGCTTGCTCCTTTGTACTAGTTTGTTTTGCTTGGACATGATTTTCACCATAGGCCATTTTTCATTTATGGATTTGGAGATATCCATTAAGATATTTTCCTTGGCCTCGACAAGTGTTTTTCCTACCACTTTTTTCTTTTGAAGATGTTGAAATTCTTGTTTGAGCTTGTCTGATGTTTGTTTCTCCATGGAGTAGCTAGTTTGGTAAGAAGACTTAAGTTCTTGAAGGTCCTCAACCTCCTTTTTAAGTCTGTTAATTTCTGTCTCTTGCAAGTTCATATCCCCCATGGATTTTTCTAGTTCTACTGTCTTTTCCAGAGCTATCAGTGGAGTTGCTGAGGGAATTTCTGTTGTAGATGTTGTGCTTACTCCTGGGAGAGGAACTGCACTTAATGGAATGACCTCCATAGGTGTTGATTGTTCCTTCTCCTTCACTAACCTTTCCAGTTATGCTTCCATCTCTTTAAAATGTGCATTCTGCTCCATGATCAACTTGAGCATCTCGTCCTTCTCACCTTCTGTCTCAGCTATGTCCTTTATCTATGCATCTTCCTTTGGTGGTAGCTTCCGTTGTTTCCTCAGAGATGCTATATCAGCATTTTTATTTTTAAGCATCTCCTAGACTGCTTTCACATTCGAGGGGTCATACCCGATCTTGAGGACCAATTCTTCCAATGTTTTAGTTTTGTTATCCTTTGCAAAGGATGATATATTTTCTAAATTCAGTTGTGTATGAACGTTGCTTAAAGAAAATTGTAGTTTAGCAGCTGAAGTAGAAGCATTTTCCAAAGTGGAGAAAACCATTTCTCTAGTTTTCCTGTGCAGATCCATTTGATCGGTCGGGTGCACATCTCTGGTGTGGAACTTGAATGTTGCCCTTTTATAATCAATAATTGCCATTGGGTCGATCACCTGTGCCTATAGAAAATCCATGTGCATTCTACCCTTTTTGTATCAAACGCAGACAACAGTCTGTGTTGTGCCGTGAATGTTTGTTTCCAAAACTGAGCATAAGTACTACTGGTCAGCATCTAATTTCTCTTCTTGATCAGGTCATATTTCTCGAAAATACTCAACTTTGGTCCTCCTTTACTTAGTTGGTCGACTAGTGAAGTATCCGTCGGCTTGTTGGATGAAACTGTAGACATGATCTGCTTGTTTCTTGTGACAAGAGGTGAATGATCACCTTTCATAGTCGTAGTGGATTGGGTTTCCTTTTCGCCAGCCATGTCAGTTGTATGACTGGATTTTGGCCTTTTGGTATGTAATTGGAAAACTTCAGCCGAAACTTCAGTGACAGAAGGTGAAGTATCCTTCCTGGTTTTTTTCTCCTTTGGAGCCTGTGGTGTGGTTGTTTGCGAGATAGTAACTAAAGAATCCTATTTTTCTATCTCTTCCAGAGTGTTTGGCTCCCACTCCGTTTGATTTGTGAACCTTTCTATCTCGAGCTTGGGTATATGGAACATATGGAACATATGGAACCTTTCTTAACCCCCATCTCTGAAATTATCCTGCATGAATCATAGTGCCACAAGAAACTAACTTCGAAATTCATTTATTTCAAAATTTTGTCTGCCTCTTCCCCGGCGCCTTGGCTATTGAAGATAAAAGACTCTATTTTTCCTTTAATTCTGAGCTGTTGTTTCTTCTTCAGAGAAACAAAATGTATGTCATCTGAGTTGATCATTTGTCTTATGTACTCTAGGGAAAATATCCTCATGGGTAGATACTTGGGCAGTTTCTATGGCACTAACTCGCATCCATATACTCTGATCTCGATGTGATTTTGGTAAATATACCAATCTCCAATTTTTGCAAGGTCTGAGAGGTGTAAGATCCTCTGAATATCCTCATTTGTCCTTGGTTCTAGTCTTTCACTGAGCATGCTCACCACTGGGTGGTAGAACTATTTGAAACTGAACTCCGTGGAATTCCATCTGAGCAGTGAATTCCAAGATGTTACTGCCTGCGGCTTCCCGTTCTTGTCCATTTTCTGCATCAAGAAAAAGAACATGTCCGCTTGAAAGAAGATGAACATGTAAGCCAGTATGGAGGAATACTGGAACATTCCCTCTGTAGCGAATTTTGAAAGTTTCTCATGAATACTCTCTACCATGAATGTACTATAGTCGAACTGAATGGTGGGCCTTTCCTCTGTAGATAAAATGGACAGAAAACCCAATATAGGTTCATCCACCCATTCATTTGAAAAATAACCAAGAAGAGAACAGAGAGATGAAATGACTTGGTTGCCCTTTTTTGAGAATAGCGAGGAAGGATATGGGGGATTTGACTTGGGGAGCTGAGCATTCGGTGGGAGGAAAAGCTCAAAAATCTGGGCTCTCTGAGTTGAAGATAGTTTCTAGTATAACTCTATTATGATTTCAAGATTAAAAGGGGAGGCAGATTCAATTCTGGGAACTTGCATCATCTGATCAATGGCCTCTGGTGTGATGAAGAACAGAGTTTCTCTCGATGAAGAGACTATGGTTCTCTGGTCGTGGAGGTAATCAACCTGGCATTTGAGGGAAAATTCAGGGAAATGATGGACCTGGGGGAAAAGATATAGAGGAAGATTGGAC
This sequence comes from Picea mariana, assembly GCA_032191745.1. Classification (NCBI taxonomy): domain Eukaryota; kingdom Viridiplantae; phylum Streptophyta; class Pinopsida; order Pinales; family Pinaceae; genus Picea; species Picea mariana. The sequence goes on from JASDQU011176895.1 coordinate 21,789, forward strand.
TCCCATAGCCCAATTTCATTGCTCTAATCTAAGAAAGTGTCTCTAAGCCATGACTGCAAATCCACGAAGTCAAATTCACACCTTGTATCTAAGATTAGATGATCTTTGTCAGCCAAGGGGATCTGATCAAGGTCGACAGGAGGTGGGAGGAAAGGATTTTCCTCATCTTCTTCTTTCTTGGATTTTGGCGCCATCGCTATGCAAAGTACCTGCAATTCAAACAAAAATGTTAGTGGGAATGGTTGTGTGTTTGGGCTACTGAATGAATCGAAGAGAGGACAAGGAAAAGATTTCTGGTGTGGGGATAAGATAAGCAATGGGCGAATGAGGAGAAAGGTTAGTTTTGAGCAAATGGATACTCGTTGGGTGTGGGGGGGCAGATCAACAGGCTAATGGATAAGTTAGCTTGTAACAAATGGCCAACAGGTCCTTTGGAGCATGAGATGGCAGGTAAAAGACGAGTGACGAGTACGACCGGGTGACGTGGAGGGTGTTTGATTGAGTACCAGCAATGGCGAAGGGACCTGTGATGGGTGAGCAGAGGGAAAGGATTGACAGAATTATGAGACGGGACCATTAGGAGAAGATAGTGGAAAATGATGTCACGGGATGGCGGGGGTATGTCAGAAAAGTGGTAAACGGTAAGTGGTGGGAGTCTGGTGTAATAGATTCATGTCACGTTGGCAGAGGGAGCCTGCTAGAAAACCATTTCATTCTGAACCCCCCCCCACCATTAAAATCAGACTGGTCAGGGGGGTCTGAAAACCACCATCATCCATCCATTGGTGCACCTGTCGCTGGATCGTAGATCTGAGTGCAACGTTTAACAAACTTTCCAAACTCCCCCCCCCACCGTTAAAAGTAGAACGGTCGGGGGGTCCAAAATTTAATCTCGGCCGTGGATATGGGTGCCAACACCTCTATCATTCATATGTGTGCTCTTGTTACCCATAATTCCGAACCCCCCCCCCCCACCATTAAAGGTAGAACGATCGGGGGGGTCTGGAAAAACTTGTTGACCATAGATCTGAGCACCATTGCCTCAGTCATTCATCTGTGCGCTTTCTTTAATCTGCTAGCACAAAATCATATTTTCTCTGAAAACTTAGGACAAGTGCTTTATGTGGGTCTGCCCAGCTTTCCCTGGTTTTTGTCACCATGGGGGTTAGGCATCCAACTTTCAAACATCAAAGATATGGTTCAACATCGATCGGCATACATGTTTTATTGAAATAGAACCAAATAACCTATGTTCTAACCTACTTACCTAAGACATTTAGCCCATATTAAACTATTGGACTAAGAAATTACTCTACCCTAGGGTTATTTGACCAAGATTAGGCAGTTTGGTCAAATTTATTCACTAGCTAACCTAAACTTATTGGCTAAGATTAAACAGTTTATCCAAGCTTATTCACTAATCCTATCAACATCAATCCAAAAGGACTTGGACATGATTAAACTGTATGGACCAGGTCATTGTTATTGCATGGGACTTTACCCAATTTCTTTTATGCCCTCTTTTATTCTTTTCTCACTTTCTTTTTCTTTTCTTTCTTTTTCTCAAATTATTTACAGAATGGAAAATTATTTGGCAACCAAAAAAACAGTAAAGGGATAATTTTTTAGTCACCAGTTGATCCTATAAATTTATAGGGTTATAACATGGCACATCATGTGGATCCTCATGGTTGAGGAGAAATGAATTTTTGAAGATGACAAAGTGAATTGAAGAAAGAAGTACATGTAGGCTCTGAAGATAATTAAAGAAAAGAATTACGAAATAAGAAATTGTCAGGTCAGCCCTAATGTTAAAAGAAAGTGGCATAAATGGTATAAATAAATATCATTATACATTCATTTTCAACACAATTCGAATTTAATAGGAAATCAGAAGTAAAGAAGGCCGGATTTCAAGGGAGGATGAAGTGTTTTGGTGATGTGTTCTAAGGTATGTTATTTTCAGTTCATCTTACCATTTTTTATATAACTTATTTTCTAGAATGATTCAGATGGTGAAATTGCTATGGTATTGAGAATACATATCATGGTACCTGTGGTAAAAATTTGAGCTCCTGATTCACTATAATTATGGAGATACACTCTGTGGAAGATAGGGTTTTTGACCAATCCTGAAGCTAGTCAATAAACAGGTGTTCCGGGTAAAACAATCATAACTTCTTCATAGAGAATCCAAATGAAGTGGGACAAATTGCATTAGAAATATTATGTCCTTTAGTTTCTTTTGTACGATTTTTTGAATCTGATGTTAAATATTGAGCGTGGGGCATTCTGTGCAAGTTCAGTCTCCTGAATAAACCATAATTGAACAAAGTCTACCATTCTCTCTATAACTTGTTTTTGGGTGGAAGGAATGGGCAAGGATGGAGAGTTAAATCCTCTCTTGATATTGGATTATTGTATAATCCTCTTAGAGGTTTATCCCTCTCTTTACATTTGGAAGCTGTAGCTACCTTTGGAAGTCACTACTTCCCTTGAACAATAACTATTGATTATTTCTCATATATTGTGCATGGTGTATTGTGGTGTATTGGTGTAACTCTTATACTATTGTTGATTTCTCATTAGATATAGTTGAATGGTTTAAGTATAAGTTGAAAAAGGTTTTAAATTGTACTTGGTACTGATTCACCCTCCTCTCAGTATTAACAGGTTTTGTGCATTCTGTATAGACTTGTAGAGCTTAGTGTAAGTCTCTGTGTGAAGATATAGAAGGCTTTGTGCTATAAGGAAAGGAAGAAGGATCTAGAGAGTTGTGCAGATCTTCTGTCCTATGCAGAGTAAGGGTTTTTAAGGCTCTGTGATTGTAACCGATTGGGCCTGACGATAATAGAGAAGAGTTGGTGGACGTAGCCCCACGATGGGTGTGAACCACGTAAATATGGTGTTGTTTGCTTTGTGCCTTGTTCTGATGCATTGATGTGATTATTTTCTAAGTGCTTTGAGATGAGTAGATAGATATTATATATATGTTTATGCTCAGTGCTATGGTGTGTAGAATGTTAGATATGATCCATGTGTATATGCTAAGTGCTTGATCTGTTAGATCTGAATAATATGTTGGTGTTAAGTGCTTGAATATTCTAGTTCATAGTGAATGCAGCGAAGCCCTGTTATACCAACGAAGTGGTTATTGATTGTATAATAAAGAACCAGCAGTGTTAAGTGCTATATTAAGAGTTATAATCACAGATCTGTGTCCCATCTAAATTTGCAGACACTTGGGTCTTGCAACCACCCCTACCTCTACCTCGGGTGAGAGTTCATCTGTTTTGTAGGTTTTGCCGAAACGGTTGGTAGTTAGGGTTTTGTAGGTGCACTGTAGTAGCGTTAAACCCCAGGTATACCCCTATGCCAAAAAATGGTTATGTTTCCGGGACCTAAAACTATGATTGCTGAGAACTGAGAAAGAGGAAGCTCTGTGCAAAGATTCATCTTGAAACTGTGAAATCTTTGTGCGTAGATCTGTGCCCTAGTGCGCATTATTCTACTTGATCTATAAATATTTGTACTAAAGAAAGAAGGCTAGACATGAGAGAAAGAAGCTCGATCTGAAGAGAGAAGACCAGATCTGAAAGAAAGGAGGTCGGATCTATAGAAAAATAAGCAGGATCTGAAAGATTTGTGCTCCAAGAAAGGTAAAAGCGAGAAGTTCTGATTGAAAGAGGTAATATCTATAATATTTTTTTTTTGTTAAAGGTAAGAATAGTTAAAAGTTATTAGATCTAAAATATTTGTGCTCTGTAGAAGTAAGATAAGTGAAAAAAAAAAAATTCTAGAGTATGGATCTAGGTATATTTGATAGGTTTTGTCCTAGTTTAAAAGCTAGGGTATTAATAGACGAAAGAAGATGTGATATGAATATATATGATAAGAATAATGAAAGATATGTTATACCTATGCATAGAAAGAATGTATGGACTAACAAATGAATGTAGGATCCTAGAAAGAATTTGTTGCAGGTTCGCTACCAGGATACCAGTGTGCGGTACAGAAAAGGTTGGGGATCATTTAATAGAAAGCGAGGATTAACCCTTTGTTACAGTTGCAGAAAACCAAGATATATTTCTAAGGAATGCCCTGGCAGAAGACCTAGTTTTCTCTGTTGCAAATCCATGGACCATGAAGTGTTGGATTTCCCTAGAATGATCTCTAAGCTTGAAGGAATGAATCTGAATCAAGGAAACCCTAAGGTAGATCCAGAAAAGGCAGAACCCCAACAAGAATCAGAGAAGGTATTCATACAAGTGAAAGAGACATTGAATTACCACTGACATGTCAGCTTATCAGAGATCTTCAAAGAGAAGAAATGCATTGAAGCAAGAATAGGGGACTTTGACATTGATTGTGTCCTAGATGAAGAAACAAAAATGAATATTATGCCAGAAAGAACCTGGGAAGCTATAGGAAGGCTTGTTATGATCCCTTCCCTAGGAGGAATAAGTTTATTCAGAGGAAAGCTAGTAAACCTATGTGGAAGGCTCGCCTGGATACCTATGACTGTCAATGGAGCTTCGACAGAAGAGGACTTTGAGATTATTAAATTTGTTGAAGACAGAGCCTCGTTTACCATGCTAATAGGAAAACCTTGTATTGATAGAGATCAAGCCAGATGAAAGGAGGAAGAAGAAGTTTTGGAACAAAAGAAGCAAGAGTTAAAATACTTTATGACCAGAAGGATCATGCACTTACAGACGAGCAGATCGTAGATATTTAATACTAGCAACTCGTATGTCGAAGCTAAGAGAACACTAGAAAATCCCTAGAAGATTGAATTATGTATCCCAGACAAGGAAGAAGTATTACACAGGAACCCTAGGAAAAAATCTCAGCAGTGCGAAGTAACTAAGACCAAAGAAGAAAATACTTAGAATGATAAAAGAATTACCGAGACGAAGCTCAATAGAAAGAAGGCTAGAAATTTAATAAAGAAAAGGGTTAGTACTAAAAGATTACAGAAGGTTCTCGAAGAGACCTCGTAGAAAGAAAAATTGCAGAATTGGAACTTCGCCAAAATATCAGAATAGCTACATATGCCACTTCGCCATGACGAAGCAATATAGTCATTGGGACCGATATATCCATTCGACTTCCACTCTGAACGGGCAGAAAAGAAATAAAGAGGTATCATCAGACCATTGGGTTGCGCCATAATAGATTGAACAGGTGTTAATGGAGAAACATGATTGTTGTGAGCCAACCATTATCAACTTACCTATTTATCTCGTCACGCCATGCACGAAGAAAACTTTTTCCAAATCAAGAATTTGAGCTCGCAACCCTGATTAAGATTGCTCAATGATCATTATTCCCTTGCTTTCCATCTTATTGTCGTGTTTACATTACTTCGTGAACCCGATATTATTAACCCCGATCATGTATGTCCAAGGAGATTAGCGCACTTGAAGAATCTGCGAAGGAAGTACTCATTAATCTCAGGACCGAGAAAGTCATGTTGAAAAGAACGATGTCTGCAGGTGTCCAAGCATCATCGACAAGAGGAGTCCAAGCTTCTCCATCGACTACTCATGGAGTAGGAACTTCCAAAATCATGACGGAGAAAAGAACGAAGCATAGAGATGATCCTGTGAATGCCAAGTTAATTCCAAGCATCTTAACTCCGTATATACCTCCTCTAAGTGGCACAGTGAACAGAGACAGCATGCCCAGGGATTTTGAGTATGCCTTGGTCACTATGTTCCTTCCGAAAGGGGTGCTCACAGTTCATGCCGACCAGGATAAGCTCACAGAATTGAAGTTTAGTGACTTCAAACTTGACGATAGAAAGGCTTACAGCATGCTCACCCCGCATAAGTATTTGATCAGAACTAACGGCAAGAATTCCAAGATTATCCCACAATCATGGACCTAGAACCTCGCGTAGTCCACACTTCTCAATGTGATGAAGATACTGCACTTCGAAAGATGCCAGGAAGTGAACGCATGCATTAAATTGTTGTTGTCCTGCTACCACAGAGGTTACTTAAGGTTGAACTGTCACATCACTATGGATCCAACCTTGATCAATCGGATCACATGGCTTAGTATGTAGGGCCCTGACCCATAAGATTTTTACCCTAGAAATACCTCAGACTAAGCATTAGCATAGAGGATCAAAGAGACTTATGGATATGTAGAGAAGGGTACGCGAGGCTACAAGGTAGCCTCTATCTAGAGTGGCATAGTGCACCTTGCATGTCAGTTGATTGCAGGAAAGCTAGTTCGCAAGAACTGGCCCACCCAACTGACTGGATTTGTAGTCGACCTCACAAGGAAGTGCGCAGAGGGACTACAGATGAACTGGGCACAATACCTTGTAAACCATCTAGAGATTGATTGCAGGGAGGCACAAGACCAAGGGTATGAGTTCCACTTCAGCTGGCTTCTCATACTAATCGCATTCATTGCATGGGAGATGTCAGAAGGTGTGACCTTCCTGGACTTCAAGCCCTTTGAACCTTTGGCCGTGAAGTTTAGTACCCTGTGGTACTTGAACGATATGGAAAAGCAATGGAAGTCAAATTTCATATTCCACACTTACTACAACCAGTTGAAATTAGCCATCCAGTATGAGCCTCGTATGACCCCGAATACCCTCCACAGGTTTCAGCCCCTAATGAAGTTCAGTGTGGACTGCCACTTCATTTATATAACATCATGTGCAAATGGTCATAAGTAGCAGTTGCAATCCTATTACAAGCTTATGGATGAAGATTTAGAGGAAATCACCAAGGAATGGTCGACGGACCTCCTTATCACATCCAACCCTATGGATTTGTCCAATGTAGACAGTATGGAAGTTGCGCAAGATACGCCCAAACCTAGTAACATGAAGAAGCTTGAAGAATTTCAAGATGTAGACAGCACATCCGTGAAGACTGTGTCTATGTCACCAGAGCAAGGAGGTATCGGCAAAGAGATAAGTAAGGAAACATTGCATAAGGACGAGGAGGACCCCTTGAAGAAAATAAAGGTGTCCCCCCAGAAGCCTTCATCCAGAAATAAAATGAAAGCAACCAAGACCAAGTTCCAGACTGTCCTCACCCCGGATGACTTTAACTTCATCATCGCTGCATTGAACAATGCTTCACTAGATATTGCAAAGAAGCAGGAAGACAAGAAGGAGGCGATGTACAGTAGGATCGGGATAGATCTCCAAGGAGTGCAGCAGACACTTTAGTTGAATCACATAGCCTCCATTATGCCCCTGTCAATCGAAACACCAGAAGAAGGAGATGAGCCAGCTCAACTCCACCGAATCATGGATTCAGTCGAGGCTCGACTTTGAAATGCACAAGATAAAGAAAATCAATCCATACAGGATTTGATACAAGTAAAGGGAGTACTTGTATAACAGTAAAGTGTTGTAGAACAAGAAAAGAGTGCTCTCCAATTAAAATGGAATGGCGAGAAATCACAGCTACAACAAGGAAAGAAATAATTTTTGGTGGAGCAACTAGAGGTAAAGGAAGAGGTCAACAGAGCACTTCGCTTTGTGACAGTAATTGAGATACGGACCAAAGAAAGAATCCCAAAGTAGGTGGAACATCTTGAAGATGTGACCCAGAAGCTACAACAGTGCATCACAGATATAGAGCTTTGTGTTGTACCTGAAACTCCACAGGAGGTTAGAGACCTAAAGGAAGAAACTACCCACAACACAGTTGGAAGATTAAAATCCCTTGCCTTGGAATGCTAGCAAGTGAGTTCCAGGAGTGCTCAGATATACGAAAATCTCATGGAGAATCTAGAGTTACAGGAATTGGAGTTGCAGCTCCAGGAAGAAAAGCAGCACGTAGATATGCTACAGGCGCAGCTAAAAGCCTTAACACCAGTTGAAAGAATGAAGAGGTTTCAAGAACAACACGCGGCCCAGTAATAGATCCACATGATTCAAAGTAAACTGATGGAAGTATCTAAATGACTTTAACCAGTGCAAGAAAAGGCATGCCAATTATTTACCAAAGTTGAAAGCCAAGGAGTCCAGATAGAACAAGTCATCATCACAGCAGAACAACACCTAGAAGGGCCAGTGAATGAAGCAGTAATCCAGGAGTTCATTGAGAAAGAGGTCATAGTACTGCAGCAAGTCAAAGCATCTCAAGCCAAGATTGAGGCATTCGAGGTAGAATTGCTCAGACCAAAGTGACTCAGGACGAGTCACAGGTGAGTGTTGGGGGCCTGTTGGACTTTGACCAAGTTTTGGGATAATCTTGGTCATGTTTGACCATTTTTGTGACTTCGACAGCCTGTTGAAGATGGAGCACCAGACGAAGCGGAGATTGCGGAATCTCGGCCCAATTTTGGGTCCTTTTTTGGGTTTTGGGAATATGTAATGGGAAAGGGATGTTGGCCTGTGGGTTTACCCATGCTTAGGCCACTTTTGTATGTATAAATAGAAGGATCGGAAAGAAAGTATTAGTAGTCGAATATTGTATCTATGTGATATAGGCTAAGTGCCAAGATGGGATTTGTGTGATCAAAGGTTTTGTGCATTCTGTATAGACTTTCAGAGCTTAGTGCAAGTCCCTGTGTGAAGATATAAAAGGCTTTGTGTTGTAAGGAAAAGAAGAAGGATCTAGCGAGTTGCGCATATCTTCTATCATGTGCAGAGTAAGGGTTTCTAAGGCTCTATGCTTGTAACCGATTGGTCGGTGATAATAGAGAAGCATTGGTGGACGTAGCCCCAGGGTGGGGGTGAACCATGTAAATACGGTGGTGTCTTCTTTGTGCCTTGTTTTTATGCATTGATGTGATTATTTTCTAAGTTCTTTGAGATGAGTAGATAGATCTGATATATATGCTTATGCTCAGTGTTATGGTGTGTATAATGTTACATATGATCCATGTGTATATGCTAAGTGCTTGATCTGTTAGATCTGAATAATATGTTGGTGATAAGTGCTTGAATATTCTAGTTCATAGTGAATGTTGTGAAGCCCTGTTATACCAGTGAAGTGGTTATTGAATGTATAATAAAGAAATAGCATTGCTAAGTGATATATTAAGAGTTATAATCATATATCTGTATCTCAGCTAAGGTTGCAGACACTTGGGTCCTACAACCATCCCTGCCTCTACCTTGAGTGAGACTTCATCTTCTTCGCAAGTGTTTCTGAAAGGGCCGATACTTAGGGTTTTGTTGGTGCGTTGTAGTATTGTTGACCCCTGGGTCTACCCCTGTGCCAATAGCATGACAAGTACCATAAATAAAAAAAACAATGCTAAGTCACATGGTTGTTGGTGAAATTATATGCATAATATATTACCAAACATAATTATCAACCGAGATTCATAATCAGTGGAGTTGTTACACTATATGTGTCGATAACAGATAGGTTCCTATGTTTGTTTAGCGTAGCTTAGATAAGAAAACCATCAATAACAAAATACTTTTTTTCACACTTCAAAGATAACACTCTTCACACAATTCCGAAATTAGAAAGAAAAACTCATAAACAAGCATATGATCTAAATTTCTTACTTAGGTGATGGACCTGTTCATTGATCGTTCATGAAAGGAAAATATGAACCTTGATTCTATCTCCTAGATCAACTAAACTATCAGCAATTAACACTCTGTTTTAGGATATCTAAATGCTTCACACAATTTCAAACTTAGAAGAGAAAACTAATAACAAAAATTCTCAAGAAAATAGTGAATCAAAAGGTTCTTTCTTAGGTGAAAAATATGTTCATTAGGGGCTCTTGAAATGAAGAGATGAACTCAGATCTTGTTCTCTGTAGCAATTGAAAACAGTGATCAACAATTCAATCTTAGACAAAAGGAAATCAT
>JASDQU011176897.1:0-26614 GCA_032191745.1 Picea mariana
GCGCTTTCCACTCTGTGAAAAGGCTTACCCACTCATACCACGCGTAGACAGAACGAAGTTGGAAGCAGTGATCTCGCTTGATATGCTCCTGCGCGGCTCCTCTCTCAACGATGGGCGGGTTACTCGAGCAGAGCACCCATGGTCGCTCTCCACGCCGGTCACACCTCTTCACGCAGCGATCTTCCTTGCAAGCTCTCTTCCAGCAACGATCTTCCTTGCAAACTGGTGCGGTTCCTCTACCTCACTACAGGAGGACTCCAAAATCCTTGGGTTTCTCTTGCTCTCCGTGTGAAAAAAAAAAAAACGACCCTCGTTTTCTCGACAGGTTTCCCTTCTCGCGCGTGGACACCCTGAGTGCTCTGATACCATGATAAAGTTTGTAACGCAGAAATGGAAGGGCTTCATTGCCGTCTCACTATTCACAGAATATATATCATCTTACAATGGTTTTACAGTCCTGCATAAAAGCATGCAGACTCAACTACGAAAAATAGAATAAAGCTCTAATTTTGGAAAACGCAGAAAAGCTGCATTTACCGTGAGTAATTACTATTTCTAACATCGGCGACATAACTCCAGCTGCCCATGAAGCCATTCCTCAACAAGTAGTTGGTGAGTTTGTTATCTTTGTTGGGTGACTAAAGACCCTTCTTCATCTTTGGTTTGCAGGAGGCAGTTGGAAGGAGACCTTCTCCTTGTCTTTGCCTTGTTAAGATTTTCCATTACACCAAAACCCAAAACCCACACCCCTAGTTCACGTGAGGTGCGGCGGTTAGTCCAACACCCCTCTCCGAGGTAACTTGAGGAAATTGAATCTGGGCCAAGGCTCTGATATCATGTTAAGATTTGCCATTACACCAAAACCCGCAGGTGTTAATAAACTTCCAAATCAACAATATCACCTTGAATGGGTGGTTAGTCCCATGTTCCCAGCAGTGCGGTTAGTCCATAAAAAATGCGACGGTTAGTCCAACACCCCTAGTTCATAAAAGGTGCGGCGGTTAGTCCAACATACCTTTGTGTGGACCTCATTTTCCCCTCGCTAATTACTCTGTTCTGTCACAGGGTTTGCTAGCTGCACAACCCAACGCCCAGCTCGCTATATATCTTGAGCGATTTACCAACTCGGTGTTTTTCTTTAATTGTGCGCGTTATTGATACCAACTCGGCGTTTTTCTTTAATTGTGCGCATTATTGAAGATGTCCCAATCCTCACGAGTACAGATCATATCATAGAAGCCGCAAATGTTTTTGTTTGAGTAAGCTACCACATCGACGTCGAGTTCGTTAGTTCATTCATTCATTGATCCGATTCTGACTATACATATTATCTCCAATTTTCTTCACTATTAAGTCTATAAGATAGAGTTTCAACTGAACGCTGCATTCACGTGACACCAACAAACAGATTTAGAGTTTCAACTGAACGCTGCAATCACTTGACACTCACAAACAGATTCAGAGGGAGTTATCACGAATTCAAACACATTTCTATTTTTTTGGTTATTTTCTGTGATTAAAAGTTTTTGTTTTTGTTTAATAATTTTTATTTTTTCAATTGTATTTTTAATATATAAATGAATTCAACATAAAAAAAATATTTAAATTATTTGATTATACAAACTTAGTCATTCAAATATACAAATCTAATCATTCCTCATCTAATTTCACATCCAATTTCAAATAAAATCAAACAGAAAAAATAACCCCCAAAATAAATTTTATATTAAGAAAAAAAATATCACAAAAACTGAAAAAATATGATTAACAACCACCATACACGCACTCAGAGATCTGGCATATCACGGAAGCGAAAAAGATATAATTGACAACGATGAGACAGGCATTCCACTCTCAATAAAAGTCTCCTTAATTCTTCAAAACTGGCATATCAAGGCAGCAAAAGAGACACCTAATAAGACATAAGTAGGAGACCTGTAATTTAAACGTTTTAAGATTTTTTTCATTATATTTTCTTGTTGATTTTGTATCAAATTAAACCATAAATTGTTAGAATTGTAGATTTAAGTGGTACAACTATAAAAATTTCCAAACATGAAAAATGCCAAAACATGAAAAGTTTAAACAACTTTTTTGAATTGAATTATTTTAACATTTTATATAATTACTAAATTTATATCAAACAAATAATATGAAATACAATATAATAAAGTATTAGATAGACTTGATTTTGGGTAACTAATTGACATGGACATCTGCTTAATAAAATGGGAGAGTAGAGTATTGAATACACAATTCTATTGAATTAATGTACAAAGGTTTGTGACTTATTATATTGAGTTCACTGGTTGTTATTAGATTTAACTTATTCCAAATATAAATGGAGAGGTTGAGATATTCTCTCAACCACACACCAAACAAGGATCTCACCAATCCAACTCTCTAACAACCTCTTAAGAATAGGATGCATAATAACTCTACTTCTCAATACATTAACAATCATATTAGATGAGTTTAGTTTTTTAATCATCCACTTCAGCAAAATTATGTTGGCTTTAAGATTTAATAAATATAATCAAACATATATCAAGCAAGGTATGATGAAAGTTAACACTTAAATGAAAAAATTTTATTCTTATGTTTGTTTCAATTTTTTTTTCTTACAATATTTCAATAATAATAAGTTTTGAATATTTTTTAAGATATTTTTTATTTAATTTTACTCAAAATCATTAAGTAAGAAATTATTGGATATGTAAATTTGAGTGGCCAAGTTTTTATAATTTTAGTATTTCTTTGGTTTTATGTATTCAGAAATGAAAAATAAACAATAGAAAAAATTGCTAATTAGTCCCTTTTTTTTATTGTACAAAAAAGAAGCAAAAAAATAAAATGTTTAGTCAACACAACGCCTTTCAATTCTAATTGCTATAGTAAATATATTACTTTGTAATTATGTATATTGATATAAAATATACATATAATGATGGTTGTGGAACAAGGATGAGAGAGAATAACACCTTTCAATTCTAATTGCTATAGTAAATATGTTACTTTGTAATTATGTATATTGATATAAAATATACATATAATGATGGTTGTAGAACAAGGATGAGAGAGAATAACGCCTTTCAATTCTAATTGTTATAGTAAATATGTTACTTTGTAATTATGTATATTGATATAAAATATACATATAATGATGGTTGTGGAACAAGGATGAGAGAGAATAGGGAGATATGATATATGAGAAAGGATTTAAGGGTTAAGAGGAAATACTAATATTTTGTTGCTATCCTAAGTTCCTTAATCTTATTTTTGTAATTATTATTAAAATTTATGATTCTTTGTCATAGTGAGATATTTTACTTCCTATGAAGGCATGTGGTATTTCTTTTAACATCCAAATAAATATTTCTACATTTTTTTGGCATGCAAGGGGTTCTCATCCATCATCGCTATTTTCTTCTTTGATTTTTCTTCTATGTGTTTATAATTTCATAGTATGGTTGTCATAAAATTATAAGAAATTGTTGTCATGAAATTATGAGGTAAAAATCAGTGAGTATATGGGTGTTTGTTAAGATAAAGGAGGAAACTAATCAGAACTAAAACTCCCCTTGTTCCAAGCAATAGATATTCCTTGGCCAACTTGCGTTGGAGTACTACAAGAAAGTGGGACAACCTCACATAATGTTTAGTAGTTAAGGGAAGATTTTCTTCATGGTGTTGAGTATGATGAGGGGTCGAGGGGGGGTTGGGAACATTGTAGCAGGCAATTGTCTTGAAAATTCTAGGAATTGGGTTGTGCGAGAGAAACTAAAACCGTGACATTGAAATTTTCCCTTATGGATTCATAGTCTCATCTTCATGGTAGTCTCTATTAGAAAGAAATTAAGTGTAACATAGAGCATATGGTTTGGAAGAATGTTCTTCTCCTCTAGCCAGTTAATGAAGAATTTTGAAAAGATAGGTGTTCATGATTTGTTTGTGAATATGAAGAATGATTGTTGTTATAATTATGGATTTATTTATTTTGGAGTTTCTTTAATTATGAATGTAGGTATTGGTATGGATTTACATATTTATGGGCTTCATAATTCATTAGATTTTTTAATTATCCATGCATAACCCTTCATTAGAATGTATCGATTATATAATTGGTTTGATATTGAAGGGAATTCAAGGGTGTTAATGTTATGTAATAAAACGTTTTGTGTGGTTTTGGGTGGTTTATGGAGTACCCTTTAGAGGTTCTTGGGTATGTTATAGTTTTTGTTGTACAATAGGCCCCTTTGTATAACAGTAGGTGACCATAACAAAAATTTCATAGTAATTTATTCTATTCAACCATCTCTATAAATATATCCAATGATATCTCCCCAAATTTCTTAATTGATAACTTCTCTATTTTGTACTCGCCATTGCTTCATACCTAGATTTTCATGCATGATCTACTTCATTAACATATTACAATATATTTACCAAATATCACAAGTATGGGTTAATCCTTTTCTATCTTCTATAATCTTTTTTCACTTAGTCACTTTGTCCTTCTTTTTTTTTAGCTATATTTTCTTTTTAAAATTCTTCTTCTTATTTCACTTCATCAAGAGTTTGTCTTATGGTTCCTTTATATCGTTTATTCATCTTGGTCTTGATGTTTTCTTCTTCTTTTTTTCCATTCATGAAATTCTTTTATCTTTTTTCATTTTTGATTATATTTTCAATCTTCTTCATGCAATTAAAATTGCATACATAAAAAAATTTCTTGTTGGAAAGATGTCTCCATCCAACAAAACCCCTATGACACTAGATTGACAAACTCAATTGATCCATCAATATCATGATACAACACAATGCAAATATTCGTTTGAATTTTTCTTAGACAAACTCTCATGCAATGACTTGCCAATGAATTTAAACTGTGGGTGTTGAGTAACACCAATCACACACTCTCTTTCAATGAGGTAATACCATTCAACCATTGACACATTTTCACTCATGTGACCATCTCTTCAGTAACTTTACTATGAGCCCCAATGATGGAATTTGATATCCAAATTTCCTGTGAAATACATCTAAAAATATCCTATAACATTGAAGGGTGATTTTAAGAACCTCCCCTAAATTTATATGTATAATAATTGAGAGAATCCCCATGTTCCATAGGATAAATTGAAGACTATTTGATGAATAATATAATAGGTGTATATAATGTTTTGGAGAATCTTTTAGTTAATTATATAATATTGTAAAATCTTGGTGAATCTTTCACAAAATTATAAAATCTTGTAAAATCTAGTGAATTTTTCACTGAATTATAAAATATTGTAAAATCTTGCTAAATCTTTTACTAAAATATAACTATTTATTTTTGAAATGTCTTTATTAATAATGCATACTCGTCTGTAAATTGTTGTTGTATTCCCTATGGATTGGATCCAAGTGGATCAAATTGAAAATTTTATATTTCACTCGATCAAATCAATAACACTTGGTAAAAGATACTGGTCCATTCTTTTGAGAAAATGTTTCATTAATTTCATTGAATACAACCTTTTTCAGATTAATTGGGGACTTTTCTTTCGAAATCGACAAGGTATTCATTGAATTTGAACCAATCATTTCTTAAATGTTAATCCCAAACTCCCCTTCGATTCGGTATTACTCTCTGAATCCATCAAAGACATTCCAGTTATAGGAGGGCTATTTATGATCTTGTTAGATTCCATCCATGGTCTTGGTGAATTTTTTGATAAAGTAGATGTTTATTATTTGGGTTTGTTTTCATTGATGTAAACCCTTGAAGAAAGTCTGGTAGTGAATTTTGATAGCAAAAAGGTTTGGGTAATGAACCCAAGTTTGTTTGATGTACAATGGTATGAGTTTTAATATATTTGAAGGTAAGACTATTCGAGATGGATAGTAAATATCATCCCATTTCCAGTGGTATGTGGAACGCCACATAACTCCTCACAATTAGAGAGTTATGGCCATGTGAAGTTGGAGAACACTCATGAGTCATCTAGAAGCCCCAAAAGGTCAAAGAATTCAAAGTGGTTGCAAAGAAGAAATTATTTAAATAATAAAGTGAAGTGATTAGTTTACTATAAGTCAAAGTGGATACAAAATAAATTATTTAAATAATAAAGTTAATGGATAAATTACTAAGTGGACAAGTGGTTAGAAGTGGGTTAGCCGTAAAATAAGGAAAGTGGTTTAATATGGTTAGAAGGTAACCCCTTGATGAAGCTACATAAAGGTATAAATAAGAAGCAAGGGTCTCTCATTTTAATTACACTTGAGCATATTGAATATATAAAAGTGAATGAGGTAACCAAAGGATATCTAATGCAAATTTCAGAGGGAGGGTGAAGTAAAGAAGGATGAAATTCAAGGGAGGATAAATTCTTTTGATAATACTTTTTAAGGTATTTTATTTACAGGCCATCTGACCATTTTCACAATAACGTTTTTTATAGAATGATTCTTGTCGTGCAATGTGGAGGACGTTGAAGAAACATATCTAAGTAGCTGAGATAAAATTTTTAGCTTGTGGGTCCTTGTATTTTTGGATTTACACTCTGTGGAAAATAGGGTTTGTGGCTAGTCCTGAAACTAGTCTAAAACAGGTGTTTCGGTAAAAACGTCATAACTTCTTCATAACATATCCAAATTTAGTAAGAAAAAATGTATTGGTTAGATTATAGCATATAGTATTTTGTGTACCATTTTCAGATCCATACAAGACATATTATGTGTGGGGTATGCTCTACAAGTTCGTTCTCTAGAATAAGACATAATTCAACAAGGTATGCCATTTTTTCTATAACTCCTCTTCTAAGAGGTTCCAAGTAGTGACACCTGGAGGAATTACATTAAAGAAATTGAAGCAAAATTGTGTACTATTTTAAGATATTTATTCATTACTGGTACGTAGTTATGATTATTTCAAGTTAGGGTTGTTGACTAATCCAAAATTAGTTATGTGCGACTAAAGTAAAGTTTGATGAAAATGCTCGTCTCTTGTTGTTAAAGTTAAGGAAGGTTTGCACCTATGTGATCATATACACTAGGTATATAACAGAGTTACAAATCAAATTTGGATGAGGAAATTGAAGAGGGATTTTGGTTGAGGTACATGTTGGGTACATGGTTGACACAAGTAGTTGATGAGTTGGCACATACATGAGGTGTATAGTTGATGATGTTGGTACATCTTGATGAGTCAATGTTTATGTGTATTTGATGCATGATTGGTACATACTTGGTACATGGTTGGATGCACTTGATAGTATTATTGTTGACACACAGTTTATTCATGATGTAATATACTTTTCTTGGTATATTATTAGAAGCACATATTGATCTTGGTGATGATTATGAGTTGTTTTGTTATGCTTGGTTGATGAACATCTTGGTGATATTGTGCATATGGTTGAGATTTGTCTTGGTGGTTGATCTTGGTGAGTAGATATGATTTGGTTGATAAGATTGACGATATAGGTTGTTGTTATAGGTTGTTTGGATAAGTTATTGCGACAGATTATTTGTACAGGTTTGGTGCATGGTTGATGCATTTCTTTATGGTACAATTCGAGGTACACATTTACAATAGTATATCTCATAGTTATAGTGTGACAATGGTTCCATCATTCTACTTATATTTCAGGGTGGTTGGATAGGGAAAGGACAGGCGGTTTTAGCCACCTTCTAGTTGTAGCAGGAGAACATAGGGGGTTGTAGCCAGCAAATTGGGGAGTTGGAGCTTGCATCAGGTTGTAGCTTGAGAAACTAGGGGGTTGGAACCGCCTTCCATTTGCAGCTGGAAAACAAAGGAAGTTGGTGCTTCCAATCAATGTAATTCTTAAATACATATAAGAAAGAACTTGATGTGGTTTTCTCCTGCTTTTGGTTTCCATGTAAAAACATCGGTGTGCTATGTATATGTATGATTTCTCATTTGTTCATTGTTTATTTACTCTGAAACTATTGTATGATAATGCTACATTGATATAACACTTTCATTTTATGGTTAAAAATGATTAAATTGTGCTATTTATTATTAAACTGCCCCCCCTTCCCTTCCTCTCAGTAATCCAAGAATTGGTATCAGAGTCGGTTCCTTCAGAAAACAATTTAACCACTCGAAGGAGATCATGGATTATTCTGAGAATGGAGTACCATTGTTCAATGATCAGAATGGTTTAAAGTATAAGATGTGGGTGGAAGGAAGAAATTATTTTTATAGGGACAAGGGTATTATATTTGGCTATCAGGTGTTACAGGATATGATAGTTCAAAAAGGGAAAAGTCTGCAACAAAGAAGGAATTGAAGAAGAATAACAAAATAGAAATGGATATCATCTGGGAAGGATTAACTAATCTGGTAAGAGAAAATGTTGGTAAATATTCATCAACCAAAGAACATTGGGATAAGTTACATGATATATATTATTCACCCATCCCATATTCAGACAATGACAAAGAAGATGCAGGTACAGATAAAGATGAAATATGTTCACCATGTCAAACATATTTAGAATATGAAGAGTACACAATCAACATAGGTATGTTGTTTTTCTTTAATTGTGAAAATGAGAACATCCTGAAATAAAATCCCATGAGACAAAAAAATTAATTGAAAAGAAAGACAATTATGAACAAGAATTGATTAGTTCTTTAGATGAACTAAGAAAAAAAATTGAAGAAAACAACTCACTCAAGAAGGAATTGATGAAACAAAAGGAAAGTGCTCACATTTTTTAAGAAGACCAATGGGTCATCAATAACTTAAGAACTCATCTAGAAGAAGCCATAAAGATCGAAGAAAATCTTAAAGATCACAAATAGTATTTGGAAGCCAACATAGCAACACAGAAGGAAGAAGCAGAAATGAGAGAGAAGATATCGACAGATCATCTGAAGGAAATAACTAACGATCTAAAATAGATTGAGTCAAATTTGGTCAAGAAGAGAAAGTACTCAAAGAAGAAATAATTGCATTATAAATTTGGCTTGAAGAAGCAAAGAGAGCAGAGGAAGTCACGAAGTCTCAGATATTAAAGAAATAAAAAGAGGTTGAAAATCTTGCAGAAGAAGTTGTCATATTGAGAAGTAAAATCGTCAAGCTCAAAAGGAACGTTGAAGAGACGAAAACATATGTATAAGTTATAGAGAATGAAGAGAAGCACTCTAGGTTTCTAGAAAATAAGAATGAAGAAAAGAGAAAGAGTCATACAGAAATACTCAAAGGAAGGAATCATGGTCAACAAGAATATAAGAAAACTAATAAGGGCACATATTCAAGAATACCATCCTTGTTCAAGGCACAAATAAGCTTCAATCATGATCATGGTCAGTCAAGGTAGAAATTATGAAAGACTACACCAGAAAGAGGATCATTCACTCCTAGGTATGAAAATTTCTCTTATGGTCATTGTTTTTATTGTACTAATTTTTAACATAAGGTTGCAGATTGGAGAGATTATAAAATAATTGTTCAAGCAATAAATTTCTATGTGGCCCCACGTAACATTGAATGTTACAAATGTCATAACTATGGACACATAGCTAGTGATTATAGAAGCATGATCGATACTTCCATGAAAGAGAACACTGATATCAGATACAAGAAAGTATGGAAAAGAAAACATGAAGAACAAATGAACAAAGACTAGGTCCCAGAGATCACAAGATTGGTAATAAAATGAGATGAAGAAAATTATATAGAGAAAAACAAATATGTGAGATAAAGGAAGGTTTGGAAAATAACTGAAAGAAAAAAAGGACATGTAAATAAGGAACAAGTTAAAGATATTATACTTTCAGGCATTGTAGTGAAAGATAAATCCATAGACAAAAAGAAAGAATTTAGAGCTCAGATAGATGATGAATCTACCAATGAAGATGATGATGAATATAGATAAGAGAAGGAATTGTTCTGAGCTATCCGGCTTAGAGACTCCCAGGTAACATAAATATTAAACAGGGGGAGTCTATGCGATAGTTGTGACAGACCAAAGAACCATCCTTCGAGCAAATTGTAGATTTTGAGTAGACAGATCCAAAGCAGTCAGTTAACATAAGTATAGTTTGATAGTTGTAGTAGTGAAGACTTCATGATAGTATAGTAATAAATGGGCCAACATTATGGACACTTGTGTAGTAGAGTCTTGGACAGTATGGAAAGAGATGGATTTGTCAGAACACTTAGGAGGTTTGGACAAATATATGATAGTGTACAAGAGCATGGATTCATATATTGGTTTATAGAGTGGTTCAGAGACAAAGGAACATTATGGATGTTAATTACATAGGAAATGGATTGAACAATGCTAATGAATTCCAAATTGACAGATATTTTTTGGACACATGCAGTGCATACATTAGTTCACATTCAAAATAGAGTAATTCTCAGAAACAACAATGAAAAAATTCCCTACGAGCTATGGAAAGGAAGACCAACAAATGTGAATAACTTCAGAGTATTTGGAAGCAAATGCTAGATCAAAAGAGAAGATGGAAGAATGAGAAATTTTGACTCTTGTGTGGAAAAATGAGTACTTGTTTGTTACTCAAGTACAAGGAAGGCATACAAGTGTTACAATATGAGGTTGAACAAAGTTGTGGAAATTATCAATGTAAGAATTAATGAAACAGGTGGACGAGAATTAAAATATGGAGAAAATGAGTGAGTGAAACAACTTTACGAAGAAGAAGCAAAATATGAATAAGATTAGAGAGAAGTGGAAGAGGAAGTTCAAAAAGTGCCTCCAAAGACAGCTAGAAAATGAGTACATAAAAATCATCCTTCAGATCAGATTATCAGAAACAAAGATGTAGGCATTGAGACTAGAATAAGAATCTGTTCAACAAAAAAAATGCACCTAAAACTCTTATCTACGATTGAACCACGCAATTTTGAAGAGGCTAGCAAGGATGAATTTTGGAATACGGCCATGGATGAAGAATTAGATCAAATATAGAAGAATGATACTTGGGAATTAGTTCCAAGACAAAAGAATAAGAATGTGATTTGCAAAAAGTGGGTTTTCAGAAATAAATTGAATGAATATGGACCTGTTACAAGGAACAAAGCTAGATTTTTATGTAAAGGATATGCATAAGTTGAAGGAATCAAATTTGAAGTGAAAATTTCCCAAGTTGCCAAAATGGAAGCAATATGATCGTTCTTATCTTCTACATGTTCCAAGAATATTAAATTGTATCAAATGGACGTGAAATCAACTTTTCTAAATGGGGAACTTGAAGATGAAGTATACATTGAACAACCAGAAGGATTTTAGTTGTCAGAGAATGCATATCATGTGTGTAAATTTAAGAAGCCCTTGTATGGTCTAAAAAAAGCACCTAGAGCATGGTACTCTAGACTGGATACATACCTACAACAGGCAGGGTTTAGAAAAAGAAGTGAAAACAACAACATCTACATCAAGGTAACTCAGGATGGTATTTTATTAATTGAAGTTTATGTTGATGATATTATTTTTCGAAGTACTAATGACAGGTTAAGCCAGAAATTTGCAAAGGATATGCAGAATGAATTTGAATTTTCATTATTCAGAGAACTATCCTTCTTTTTGGGTCTTTAGATATGTCAAAGCAACTGAGGAATTTTTATTTCTCAAACTAAGTATATCAAAGAAATGCTAAAGTGGTTCGGAATGGAAGAATGCAAAGTAGATACCACTCCTATGCAAACCCGTTGTAAGTTGATCACATATGATGATTCAAATTCTACAGACTAGAGGAAATATAGGACAATGATTGATAGCTTACTATATGTGAAAACATCCAGACCAGATCTAATGTAGGAAGTGGGATAGGTGGCACGATTTCAAGAAGCACCAAAGGAATCGCATGTCTTAGCAGGGAAGAGGATTTCCATATATCTCAAAGGAACAAAAGAGTTTGGATTATGGTATACAGAAGGAAAGGATCTTTCACTTATTTCCTACACAGATGTAGATTGGGCAAGTTGCATTGAGGACCGATGAAGCACCAGTGGAGCAACATTCTACTTGGGTGAGTGTTTAGTATCTTGGCTAAGTAAGAAACAATTAGTAATATCTTTATCTATAGCCACAGTAGATTATATTGCAACAACATGATGTTTTACTTAGGTTCTACGGATAAAATGAACTTTGAAAGATATACATGTTGAGTGTAATGAACCCTTTCCAATCTATTGTGATAATACTAGTGTCATCGGTATCTCAAAGAACACAATGATTCACTCCAAGATGAAGCACATTCCAATAAAGTATCACTTTCTATGGAAACATGTTGCAGAGAAGAACATCGGAGTTGAATATGTGGGAACAAAAGAACAAGTGGTAGACATCTTTACAAAACTGCTTCCAAGGGAAGCCTTTGAGTATCTTTGTGAGAGATTGGGAGTAAGTTCCACTCGAAAATGAATGATTTTGAATGATTATCTTATATTTTTACATTCACATGAGGAAGCACCATAAAGAGGAGAGTTCAGATTGGGAGATCAATTTCAGGAAGAGTTCAGTAAGGGGGAGCATCCCCAGATGGAAATATACTTTTCCATTGATGACAAAGGGGGAGATATTTATTAGATGCAAAGGTAAATGCTTGGATAAAGAGTCTAGAGGCATGGTTCCGAGGGGAGTGATGGTAACATGGAGAGGATGAGTGATATGAATTCAATATTACATCGGATTGTTGCCAAAAATTCCAAAGGGGGAGATTTTTTATTATTTGAGTTGGTTTTCATTGATGTCAACCCTTGAATAATGTCTGATATCTAATTCTGATAGCACAAAGGTTTCAGTAATGTACCCAAGTTTGTTTTATGTATAATGATATAATTTTTAATATATTTGAAGGTAATACTATTCTATATGGATAGTACATGTCACTCCATTTCCAGTGGTATGTGGAACGTCACAAAACGCCTCACGGTTAGAGAGTTATGACCATGTGAAGTTTGAGAACCCTCATGAGTCATCTAGAAGCCCCAAAAGGTCAAAGTGGTTGCAAATAATAAATTATTTAAATAATAAAGTCAATTGATGAGTGTACTATAAGTCAAAGTGGATATAAAGTAAATTGTTTAAATAATAAAGTTAATGGAGAAATTACTAAGTGGACAAGTACTTAGAAGTGGGTTAGCCCTAAAATAAGGAAAGTGGTTTAAGATGGTTAGAAGGTAACCACTTGAGGAAGCTACATAAAAGAATAAATAAGAGGAAAGGCTCTCTCATTTAATTACACTTGAGAATATTGAATATCTACAGGTGACTCAGGTAACCAAAGGATATCTAAGGAAAATTTCAAAGGAAAGGTGAAGTAAAGAAGGCCAAAATTCAAGGGAGGATAAATTCTTTTGATGATGATTTCTAAGGTATGTTATTTATAGGTCATCTGACCATTTTCATAATAATGATTTTTCTAGAATGATTCAGAATGCAAAATCTATAGCCCATTGAGGAAACATATCCATGTATCTTTGATAAAAATTTCAACTTGTGGGTGGTATTTTTGGAGTTACACTACGTGGAAAATAGGGTTCGTGGCTAGTCCTCAAACTAGTCTAAAACATGTGTTTCAAGTAAAAATGTCTTAGCTTCTTCATAACAGATCCAAATTCAGTAAGACCAAATGTATTGGTTAGATTATAATCTGTATTATTCTTTGTACCATTTTCAAATCCATACAACAAATATTTCATGTGGGACACGCTCTACAATTTTTCTCTCTAGAATAAGCCAGAATTCAACAAGGTATGCCATTTTTGCTATAACTCATTTTCTGAAAGGTTCCAAGCAATGAAACTTGGATGAATTGCATAAAAGAAATTAAAGAACATTCTGTACTATTTTAAGATCTCCATTCATTACAGGTACATAATTATGATTATTTCAAGTTAGGTTTGTTGACTAATCCAAAATTAGTCATGTGAGACTAAAGTAAATTTTTATGAAAACCTTATTCTCTCGTTGTTAAAGTTAAAGAAGGTTTGCAATTATTTGATCATATACACTAGGTATATTACAAAATTACAAATCATATTTGGATTATGAAATTGATGAGGGATTTTGGTTTAGCTACATGTTGGGTACGTGGTTGAAACAAGTAGTTGATGAGTTGACACATACATGAGGTGTATAGCTGATGATGTTGGTACATATTGATGAGTCATATTTTATGTGCATTTGATAGATGATTGGTACATACTTGGTACATGGTTGGAGGCATTTGTTATTATTATTGTTGAAACATGGTTTATGGATGATGTAACATACTTGTCTTCGTATATTATTAGAAGCACATATTGATCTTGTTGATGATTGTGATTTGTTGTGTTATGCTTGGTTGATTCACATATTGGTGATATTGTGTGTATGGTTGAGAGTTGTTTTGGTGATTTATCTTGCTAAGTAGATCTAATTTGGTTGATGAGATTGATGAGATAGGTTGTTTGGATAGGTTATTGTGAGAGGTTATTTGTACAGGTTTGGTGCATGGTTGATGCATTGTTTTATGGTACAGGTTGAGTTATAGCTTGAAGTATAGTACATTTTGGCACAAGTTATTAGTACATGTTGTTATAGGTTGTTTGGTGCAGGTTGATTGGTATATGTTTACAACAGTATATCTCACAGTGATAGTGTGACACTGGTTTCATCATTCTACTTATATTTTAGGGCAGTTGGATGAGGCAAGGACAGGTGGTTGTAGCTACTTTTCAGTTCTAGCTAGAAAACATAGGGGGTTGTATCCTCCTTCTAGTTATAGCTAGAGAATTGGGGAGTTGGAGCTTCCCTCATGTTGTATCCTGAGAAACTAGGGGGTTGGAGCCTCCTTCCAGTTGTAGCTGAAAAACAAACGAAGTTGGTACTTCCACTGAATGTAATTCTTAAAGACATATAATAAAAAACATTATGTGGTTTTATCTCGCTTTAGGTTTCCATGTAAAAACAATGGTGTATTGTGTATATGTATGATTGTTCATTTGTTCATTGTTTATTTACTTTGAAACTATTAAGTGATAATGTTGCATTGATATAACACTTCCATTTCATGGTTAAAAATGATTAAATTTCTCTATTATTGATTGACCCCCCTTCTGAGTAATCCAACAGTATAAACCCATATATAATAAGAAGAAAATATATTCATTAAAATGTAATATACTTATTTTACATGTTTAGAAAAGAAACTTAGTTGGTCCCTCCTCCAAACAATGTTGTAAGCATTAGGGGTTTTGTTTGTCAGGTTTCACCTATTCACTTCTAATAAAATTATGATTTTACAAGGGGGTGGTGGGTTCACTGGCCACCAATATTCCAATCCTCTCAAGAAATGTTCTTAGAATTACCACTAATGTGTTCCCCAATTTCCATTAAGAGGATTCCTATCACACAAAAATGGATGGATTTTTGTGAGATGGCTTGGTATAGCCCATCAATGACATCTAGAGATTTGTATACCCCACACCAATGACACTAGAACTTTGTATATCATTGTAACATCCCGCTCTGGAGCACTGAGAAAACTTATTCTTTGAGGACACGTTCTCGAAATTGATCCAGACTATTATGATATTAAAACATTTGTTCTTGATTATGATGCGTTATGGTAGATGACATGATGTTTTAATGCATTGACATAGACATGTGTTATTGACTCGGTTTTACTGAGTGTGCAAGGTTTTGGACCTTGAGGATGCAGATGCATCGACGGAATCCCTTGGACTTTGGATCGAGTCAAGGAGTGTGCTATTGGGGTTTGATGGTTTTACTGTGATTTTAGTATGCTTGATTAGATGATATGATGTGGACATGTTCTGACATGATTGTTGATGATGTAGGCTGATGATAAATTTTTGACCAGACTCACATATGGAGTAAAGGGGCCACACACATGACTACTAGAGAGGTTCAGGGAGAGATGTGGACGACAGCCCTACCACAACCTACTAGCACTCTCGCCGTGGCTCGAACTGTAGGTTAACGATTACCTAGTTTGAGACGACCCACGATGTCGTGAGGGAAGACTGCGATAGTTGCTCACGATGATTCTAAGGGCCGCACAATAAGGCGGGGGCCTTATTCCTTAGAAGCCCTTAGTCTCCCAAAAGTTCACCTGGAAAATTGTTGACTCCAAGGGTTATTGATGTCTACCAATCAGTCAAGAGGCGAGTTCCACCCTTGGAGCACGTGGTGCATCCTGAAGGGCATGTCGCGCAAAAGAAACACAAGCGGTGAGTGGCACCCTTGGAGCACGTGGTGCATCCTAAAGGGCACGTCGCGCAAAAGAAACACTAGAGGCGAGTGGCACCCTTGGAGTACGTAGTGCGTTCTGAAGGGCACGTCACGTTTATGATGTTAAAGGAATGAACCTAGATGACCTAAGACTAATATCCCATTAAGAAATTAAAAAAAAACAACTTCCCTAATTAAAATGTCGCCTAGTTCAGAATCTAAGTCCTAAGTCTAAAACTTCACTAGGGGTAAAATTTTGTCTACCCTTAAGAAAATACCTTATAAAAATAAAATAATAAAGTTTAAACTAAAAACCACTTAAGTAATAGTTGTGGACTTCATAAATTTTTGGGTAAAATGAAGAGAGTAAGAACTTAATTAAAATCTGTGGATATCAAAGGTAAAGAAGAAATAAATTTTTTAACTTGTGAAAGTGTAAAAATATATTAAATTAATAATAAAAGGAAAAGAGTAAATAGTGCAACTGCCATTTTGGCTCTAATAAAAAGGGGAAGGAAGGGAATAATAAAAATTAGGAAACTAAGGAATGGAGAAAACATAATAAGGGAAAGAGGGGAACTTTTGGTAAAAAGCCAGGTCAACATAATAAAGAATTTGCAATGAAGAACCTTCCAATTTGAACTAAATTAGCAACTTTATTTTAGGGAAAGTATTTAAACCTGTGAGGGAATCTGGGAACACCTAGGAGTAAATTTAGGAGCAACTCTAGGTGGGTGAGGGAAATAAGACAATTTAATAAATTAAAGAAAATAGTTAATGGAGAAATGTGGGGGATGGATGCCACTTGTACGAAGGAGAATATTTAGAAGATTTTTATTAAAACTTAATTTAAATGTGATTTAGGGAAAGATGGAAGTTCTAAAAAACTCTATAAAACAAAGCGAAGAGAAGGAAGAGGGGGATCGACTGTTAGCGTAACGTTACGCTGCCGGATTTGTGACTTGACTAATTACTTGTGGGGAGTTGGGATTTTTCATCTCGGATAGGAGTGGTAACTTGGCCTTGCGAGGTGAGCTGGGAGCTAGAAGTACCATCTAGATAGTGTGTGGCCCCTTTGCGGCTTGGGGGGCTAAGGGGGAAACAGAGTACCCCGAGCGTTGGCTGGGAGGTACCGGTGAGGTCTCGACGGTCGGTGAGCGGGAGCGCCATGGAGCTCAAGTGTGGGATAGTGTCTTTAGGTTATTCGTCGTTGGTCACAGGTACGCAATTGCATTTGTTTGTTTAAGAAGAAAACAAAAATTGTTTAAAGTTGTATACGAATCCTTATGATGATGATTGATGTGCTGAATTTTGGATCATCTTGTTTCCTTGTTTTTGTTTTCTACGCCTAGACTATTACAACCCCGCAATCCTTTTGATGAATTTCCCTTGGCTCTGGCATTCTCTTACTATTGGCTGCAATTTCTTATTTGTGTTCTTTAGGCATTTATAAATTATAGTGAGCATTCATATCTAACTGTGGGCGTTTTGTTTTAATGTGGGAATTTATATATTACTGTGGGTGTTTATATCTGACTATGGGTGTTTTCATATATGGCTATGGGCATTTTGTAATAATGGAGGTGTTTATATATTACTGTGGGCATTTTGTATCTTTGTAGGCATTTATAAATTATGGTGGGCATTTTTATATATGACTGTGGGCGTTTTGTTTTAATGTGGGCATTTATATATGACTGTGGGCTTTTATATCTGACTGTGGACATTTTTATATATGGCTATGGGCATTTTTTAATAATGGGGGCATTTATATATTACTGTGGGCATTTTGTATTGCTGTAGGCATTTATAAATTATGGTGGGTGTTTTTATATATGACTGTGGGCATTTTGTTTTAATGTGTGTATTTATATATGACTGTGGGCATTTACATCTGACTGGGGGCATTTTTAAATATGGCAATGAGTGTATTGGCATTTCCGTTTTTGTAAAATTTAGTTCTAAGAATTCATTTTGGCAATGAGAGTATCGGCATTTTCATTTTGTAAAATTAGTTTGGAGAATTCGTTGTGGCAATGACTGTATTGGCATTCTGTTTTTGTAAAATTTAGTTGTGACAATTCGTTTTGACAATGAGTGTATTGGCATTTTCGTTTTGTAAAATTTTTTCTAAGAATTCGTTCTGGCAATGAGTGTATTGGCATTTCTGTTTTTGTAAAATTTGTTCAGAGAATTCGTTCTACAATGGGTGTTGGGCATTTTCATTTGTATTATTCTGTAAATTCGTCTCTGGCAACCTCTGTCCCTGGAAAACAAAGTTCTCCCTCCTTAAACTGTCATTGATTTCTGGATTGTCTCATAACATATGCACATGGATTTATTTAATTTCTGGATTGTCTCTTAATTATAGGCACAACATTTTATCCTTATTTTCTGGATTGTTTCTAATTGTATGCACTGGTGTACCCGCAAGGATTTTAAATAACTTTTACTTAACAACAATCCCATCCTTATGGTGACACTATTTTTTTTTATTATGCATTAACAATGTTTCAACTCCTTCATATAGGGTAAATTCCCAGCTTTATATTTTGGTTTACGGTGACATCTATCCTTTGTTAATCTTGTTGCTTCCTTTTACCTTTATTCCTTTTTTATATTTACAGGTGCAGTAAAACTTTTATCCCTTGCCTCAGCCCTCAATTATTTATTAATACCAAAGATAGGCCGATAATATATCCACTGTCTCGTATGTTTTCACCCTTTTTCTCTAAAATTTTTATTTGGTTAGATCTTAATATCATTATTCCACTGTTATCTTTTGTTTTAACTTTTAAATTATTCTAGCATGTTATATGAGGCATAAAAAATGCACATGATCTATCAAGTGTAGAGTCTCATTATTATTGGATGAAGGGTATGAATATTGTAGAACCTTTTTAGATATCTTTGCATGATTATGAAATGGTTTAAGATTTTAAAAATGATTATTATAATTAGATTGATGAAGTGTTTCCTTTATTAATAATAATAATAATAACAATTATTAACATCATTGTTACTATTATCCTTACTAATGGGATGAGGAATTTGTGTGTAAAGGTTGTTAATATATACACGATTTAATTCCTCGGACATTGCTGTATATATTCCCCATGATTATTGGTTAGTGATTTAAATTAAAAATTTTATATCAACAATAACATTTTAAGGTAAATTGATTTAGATGGAACTATGATGACTCTTGAAAAATTAAAATTCACAGAGGAAATTGTTTCAAGTTGGATTTAGATTGTACCTTATGATAATATGCATGTTAGACATGCATTGCAGGGCTCGTAGTGGAGGTTGGAATAAGCTGTGTTAATTTCCTTACTGGCTTTATTAATTATCATTGTCTTGTAATGTGATTGTTATTCTTGCAAAGTTATTGTAACTTAAAATGAAATGGTGTTGTCATTTTTTGGCAATGATATTGTGGTTTTATTGTTATGGATAACAGATATGATGTAAGGTGATTGTCATTTTTGCAAAGTTAATGTGATATAAATGTAATGTGTTTATTATTTCATGGAAGAGTTATTGTAATTTTTATTGTTATTGATAAACATATATGGTGGAATGTCCTTGAATTAAGTACAATAAATTATTCTGAGTTAGTAAATGAGGGTTGTTTTTAATTTAAGTAATGTTGTATGTGGTTGGTAAACCTTCCATGTGCTTGGTCTGCTTGTGTCGGGCGGGATGTAGAAACCTCCATGATCCTTAGAACATTCGCCAACACTGAGACCTTAAATGGTTAAAATCGATGGGAACCTGGGCTTGAGCGTTGCTTATGTGTTTTGGAGGTCCTAACCATTGCAGGGTAGGATGGGCGGGTAGTCAGTCTTACTTATTGTTGATTGATTGTCGTTAAATGCATGCAGTTACTTGTTGTGCATCTTATGTCGTCTTGTTGTGCTCGTTGTGGTTTGCATCTTGTTTGTCATCGGGTGGCGACGCAGAGTCGAATGTGTTTGTTTCCCTTGTACACGCATACACACACTTTTAAAAGAAAAAAAAATAAAAATTGCACTTGTTATATGAGGTTTGTCGTCGTAATGAGGAGGGTGTGACAATCACACTAATGACATGTAGGGATTCACTTGGTGTAAAATATTTTCAATTCCATGTTCTCCTTCTATAAGATATTTAAATAAAAAAAACTTAATTAATAGAAAATATTCATGATATGTCTACCTATTTACCCAACCTAATACCAAATTATAAATACATTGCCAAAAGATATGAGTTTATTTGTCATCTAAATAGCATGAAAACTAGAAGAACATACAAATATACAAAAAAAATCATAACATGTCAAATTTCTTGAGAATAAGTAGAGTTTTTCAAAATGCTAAACATATGTATATGATTTAGAAAACACACTTAAGAGCAACTAACAAAGCAAACAAAAACATAATTACACCAAAATTTTCTTAAAAACAATTTTCCATTTGATTGAAATTTTTGATGGGTTTTTGACACACTCCAAGCTCAACCCTCCAGATACATGATTCATGGAGCATAATCATATGAATAATTAAAGAATCTGAGATCTCAAGGAAATTAACCTTCATAGTAATGATTTCAATGTTTTGTTATATCTCTTGTGATGATTCGTTGGAATATCCACAACAATTTACAAATCAAAAATGGATTTGTACCCATGATTTGAAAGTAATTGTTTTTTTATTGAAAATAGTTGAGTCTTTCCTTTTTTCAATCATGATTTAAAAGTACATTACAAATATTCACAACTATACCTACTATGTTTCCAATTATTTAGACATCAACTAACCCCAAATCCCTAGACATGGGGACTCACTTAATTTTTTCATTTTATTTAATGTTTATGTGGATTTGGGGGACTAATTCTACCTTAATATTTATTATAAGGTTTTATAGTGATGGTAATTAATGATTGACTTACTCTCCCTAAAAAAGCTAAGTACGTTTTGTATGTTTCGTTTATAATTTATTTTTCTTTTAAATTCAAAACAACTTTTGTTCCCGTGTGATTTATTAGATATTTCTTTGTATTTCAAAGGGTCATGGCTTCAATTTTTTTTTGTTTTACTGAATTCAGTTGAGCATCGTTTAAGTTTTGTATTACCCTTCCAAAATTGACTCGATTGTTCGTCAAATGTTCCTCATGTTTTCAAGGATTGAATCTTTCAAATATGGGTAATGCTTCCTTGATATGCCTTGAAATTTTGAATATTTGAGTTTTCCATGATGGTTCATTGAAATACTTTGAAATTATCTTTTGACATCTTTCAAACTCACGCGATGGTTGATGAAGTTTTTTTAAAGTCTCTAATCTCACCATATTTCAATTCTACTCGATGGTTTATCAAGTGATTTTTATATTTGAAGTGTGATCATCTTTTGATGTCTCCCAAGAGTTCAATGACACGTTTTTAAAGAATAATTGTTGGATGCTTTAGAGTCCCGTGATGGTCCCAGATGGTCCATTGGGAGGTAACCAAACACCTCTTTTGGAAGGTGGCTCGCAATTCATTAGACCATTTCAAATATAATTTTAAATTACTTTTATACACCGAGATAGTTCAACCAGACAAATCTAAACATTTGAATGCCACATCTTTTGGAACAGTTTGACATTTCATTTATGAAAATTCAAAAATGTTATTTCACATACTTCAAAATGGTCCAATAGTACATTAATCGATTTCTTAAGATCATGTCACAAAATCTTTAAAGGATTCATTAATCCATTTTTTATGTCACAAAATCTTTGAAGGATTCTGATAGTTCATTGGGCATTTTAAAAATGTTTCCTTCCCAAAAGTTTATGATGGTTTATCAAACTATTTGCAAATATATATTTATGCATGTTTTGCAACACCTAGATGTTTCATTAGGCCACTTCCAACATTCAATATGGACATTTTTCAAAGACCTCCAAAAGTTCGAAAGGGATTTTTAAAGTTTGAATGTCTCATTTTTTGAACTCACTTCATGGTATAGTATTTCCACATCAAATTCAAATGTTTTTATTTACTATTTCAATCTTTATGTAATCTTTCAAATTCAATCTAAACTTAATTCACACATAATTAGGAAATAATTGACCTACTTTCAAATATATTTCCTCATGATTGAATTGAATGTTTTAAGGTCGGTTTCAACAATCTATAAATATCACATAATATTCTAATGAAACATTCTCAACTTTTGGATTGTTGTTGAGTGAGAAACAAAGACAAAACTAGTTCCAAATTTTAGACTAGTTAACACTTATCCAATATTCAGACTTTTTTAAGATATTAAATATCGTCTCCTAAAATCGTGCTACTTTTTTTCTTCATTTACGGAGAAGGAATGTTAAACATTACTTGTTTCCATCATTACTTTTTATTGGTTTTCAATGTGTTTTGAATTAGGAAATATTTGACCAACCTTCAAATATATTTCCTCATGATTGAATTCAATGTTTTAAGGTCAAATTCGACACTCTATAAAAATCACATAATATTCTTATGAAACATTCTCAACGTTTGGAATGTTGTTGAGTGAGAAACAAATACAAAACTAGTTTCAAATTTTAGACTAGTTAACACCTATCAAATATTCGGACTTTTTTAGGATATTAAATATCCTCTCCTTAAATCATCATTTTTTTTCTTCGTTTACAGAGAAGGAATGTTAAACATTCCTTGTTTCCATCATTACTTTGTATTGGTTTTCATTGTATTTTAAATTCAAAATTGTATATCACAATAGAAAGCAATGCTAGCTAGTTTTTCCTATAGAAAAACTATTTTTTCTTCCCTCAATTACGAAACTTTCAATTAGTATCCCATTCTCGTAGGTCCATTTGATTCAATTTAAATGTATAAGTTCGCAAGATTCACACAATGATAGTCTCTTTGAAAGAATTTCCATATCAACCGATTTATGAACCTCAAGAACCTATAGTGAATGCCTACCTTATTTTGAACCTTAACTTAAATAAAGCTTCTAACCTTAAAATAGTGCATTGAATAGTTCTAAGCTATAATTTATTAACCGTTTGAAAGAGAATGAAGTTGAAATTTGGATATGACTCTATTCAAAATTTGATCTTTTTTTTTGTATAACTAGATTAATTTTTAATTTTTATATCCCCAATTTTGGATCACAATTCAAATGATAAACCTATTTCAGAGTATATAGTTCTTATTTTATTCTTGTTAATGTTCTTTGTTGGTTATAATGTATGACGCGAAGGACTATCCATATGGTTTGTAGGAGGAAAAAACAAAATAAATACAAGGCATAAAAGACATTGATGGGAACTAAACCCAAAGAACTCAAGATATTGGTTTATACAGGAACCTCTAGCTATGCAAAATTATCTGCCTACCCTAAATAGGGTGAGCTATTTCAAATTTTTAGAGAAGATAAATAGCCCCTTTACCCTTACCAAATGAAACATCCAAGTATGAAGATAAGAATGTGTATGTATACCACAACATTTAAAGTTCACAACATTTAAAGTTTATTATTGCAGAGTGTAGCGACTATACATATTCATTTTCCGTGTTTATAAATGATCAAATGGATCATTGATCGTGATAACATGGAGAATATAACCATATTCAATGACCAATGAATGTTTATTGCTTCTTTTTATCACAACAATTTAGATATGTATTACAAATTAAAAGTGAAAAAGTGCTAATGACTTCAACATGGGTACATGAATTTGGTAGATAAAGGAACTATCACTACGTAATGAGAAAATTGTGTATTAAGGGAAAATAATTAATGTCCTAAGATATTTGGCTATATCTTTCTAGTAATTTGAGAGAACCTAATAATTGATGAATATATTAATTTGATAGAAGGAGGCAATCCACTTTAAGGAAGATTGAGTATCTCTTATGTATAAAATTGTAAAAGACGGATCATTGTTTAATTAGGTTTCCATCTTGTCCCACACTATCACAATGGTATTGGATAAGGTTAAGAGCATAATCCTAGTACTCCTACTCCTACAAATATTTACATTTTCTCACACCTACTTCATATCATGTATTCCAATAATCCTTTCCTAGAGATGGGATGTGCTACGAGCATATCAAAACCACCAATGCAAGTCTATATTTAGGATTTAGGATTTTTGTGAGGATAAATACACGTGGTTTCCAATATATGTCACTTATTCTTTGTTCCAATGTACAAATTTATTTTTTTCAAGATATCTTCAAGGATATCACAAAAGACCATTCTAGCTATGAGCATGATAGAAAAATCACATATAAGAAAGAATGATAACTATATCATGATTTACGGAGAAACCAAATATACCCATGGATTTACTAGAAATATTTGAAACAGACAAGATATCTTCAAGGATATCACAAAAGACCATGCTAGCTATGAGCATGATAGAAAAATCACATATAAGAAAGAATGATAACTATATCATGATTTACGGAGAAACCAAATATACCCATGGATCTACTAGAAATATTTGAAACAGACAAGTTAGTACATAGGAAAACAACTTATTAGACTACTCGATATGGTTTTAGTACCTCATTGGTCAAATACTAGAATAAGTTATGTCTATCGTACCCTATTTATATAGGACTATGTAGAGTAAATAACTATATATTTACAAGAATGGAAACATAAATAATACTTTATTATGAGTTTGTCAAATAAATGATCTAACGAAGGTGTTTCATTTCCATACAACTTATGTGGCCAGTTGTTTCATTTCCATACAACTTATGTGTCCATGACTTACTCATATACTCACAATAAATGAGAGGAGAGGAGTAAGAAGGAAAGAAAATGGAATTGTCCTTTAACGAGGCGAAAATTAGAATGTAACATTAGGGTTAAGAAAATACATGGAAGAATTAAATAAAGGTGTTTCATTTCCATACAACTTATGTGGCCATTACTTACTCATATACTCACAATAAATGAGAGGAGAGGAGGAAGAAGGAAAGGAAATGGAATTGTCCTTTAACGAGGCAAAAATTAGAATGCAAGATTAAGATTAAGAAAATACATGGAAGAATTAAATAAAGGAGGAGATGAAAAGAAAACTGGTATTTAAATGAGGAAAATACTTATATCATGATCTATGGTGTGACCAAAGCTATGTATGCTTCTAAGATTTGTACTAGTTAAACTAGTGGTGAGGGATAAGATAGCTTATTAGACTATTATACATCGGTTCATAAATCTGTTTAAATATTGTCAATTTTATAGTTTAGGTGTATTTGAGTTATTAAACAAACTTAAAAGTTTAATTTAAATTTGGGAAGAGACACACAAATTAAAGTTTATAATATTTAGTATTAATTTATTAATAAATTAAAAGTTTGATTTCATTTCTGGGTCATGATTTGTCATAATGATAACAAAAACAATTTCAAAATTCAATGGAGGGATACTTTATAAAAATGTTGATTTTAAGATAAATAATAATAAAATTAAAATCAAAATAGTTATTTACACGTGATGAGTTGTCTATAATTTAAATAGATAATATAAGTAATTAAATATATTTACAATAAAAATATGTAAGTTTTTTAACAATGATGATTATAAATTTATATTAAAAGATTACAGTTGAACACGGTAGTTGAAAGATACAAAATTGAGGAGTTGCGGAAATTTTATGGATGTACTTCTTGATCTGTGACAAGAGCATCCTTACAAATAAATTTTCTACTACAAACCTCTTCATGATGTTCTACCCTTCTGGTGTGTGGCAGAGTGTGTTTCTAAGTTCCATGTCTCATATCATTCTCAATAGAAAAAGGAGACTTTTTTAAAGTCGACCTTATGGGTCCATGTGTAATCTTGGCTATAAAATTAATTTCTACTACAAATCCTCTTTTGAAGTCCATGTCAAAATACTTATGTGCATAAATGGTATTGTTATTGAACTCATTTCCTCACTCCTTAAGTAAAATTTACCTAAAGAGTGACTGCACGAATTTGGTGGATGATAAAGTGGCAATGGAGTGAGTCGAAAAATGTGCCCACAGCAATGCGTGCATGTTTCTAGGAATGCGAATATGTTCCTAATGTGAAAGGTTCAACAAACACCGAACCTCCACTCATCGTGCCACATAGGCACATTCTCAAGAATGAATGCACATTCTTAATAATGCATGGGTGTTCTTAATAATGTGTATGTGTTCTTAATAACAGGTATGTGTTCTTAATAACGCATATGTGTTATTCAGAACGTGTACGCATTCCTAAAAAAATGAAACTAAACTAACATGTCAGTGCTTTAGGAATGCACACACGTTCCTAAAGAACGTGCACATTCCTATTAACATATATAATACCTCTCTCTATCTCTCCCTCTCTCCCTCTCTCTCTCTCCCTATTTGCGCCCCCCCCTCCCC
>JASDQU011176898.1:806-22318 GCA_032191745.1 Picea mariana
ATAGGACAACTAGTTATATTTCCTCTGGACATTCTAGTGCTATGCACGAAATAACTGGAATTAGGTATACAATGATTATAAGACAGGATCCATCTTTCTAGGATCTCTTTACATACAAGACTGTTTTTTATACATTGTTCCACACAGATAAAACAATAACAATATCTACAATGATCACATAACAAAACCCATTTGTATCCTGGAGGTGCAGTAGGAGTGCATTGTGAGGAGGATGCCATCATCTTAATTTCTTGAACTGCCTGTAGGGTCAGAGCTGCTTCTCTTGTAAGAAAATTTGCAATACAATTATCTTTTCCTGGCTTGTACTGGATATTGAAATCAAAACCATAAAGCCATAAAATCCATCTCAAAATCCTACTGTTACCCTGTTCAAGTAGGCATTGATTAGAAAACATTCCTTTCATATGCTTTAAATATGTTCTAACTATGAAATGAACAGGTTTCAAGAACAGTCTAAATCTTTTGATTCCATTCTTAACGGCAAGGATTTCTTTATGAGATGAGGGGTATCTGGATTCTTCTTCTGAAAAATAGGCAAAGGCATAAATGCAGACTTCTTCTTTCATAGGGATTCTTTTCTGTTATAATATTGTTTCCCATGTCTCATTGCAGGCATCAGTTTCAATGATTAATGGTAAGGAGACACTAGGTATATGTAGCCTAGGAAGATCTTGGATCTTCTGCTTGATGATTTGTACAACTTTTTTCATGTTCTGGTTCCACGGGATAGTTCCTTTTAATCTCTTTTGTAGGATTCACACATCTTTAGCTTGATGGTCATAGAACTGGTGAATGTAATTAAGATTTCCAAGGAATCTCTATAGTTGTTTAGTATCTAGAATTTCATGAGGGAATTCTGATAGTTTTTTCAAAACGTGTTCTTGAAGTTCAATGGCTCCTTGTGATAGTATCAATCCCAGATACTCAATCTTTGTTTTAGCCCAACAGAGTTTGGATCTACTCAGGACTAAGCCATGGCGAAACAAATGATCATATACTATTTTGAGGTGAGCAATATGAAACTTAATGTCTAAAGAACAAACCAACAAATCATCAATATAAACAATTACAAAGGACAAATGCTTGAAGATGTCATCCATTAGTTTTTGAAACTCGGAAGGTGCATTTTTCAATCCAAAAGGCATTACCTTCCACTGAAACTAACCATGGGGAAAGACAGAAGAAATTTTGTACTTGGCCTTTGGAGATATTCCAATCTACCAAAAACCACCCTTTAAGTCAAACTTGTTGAAGACATTACAATTACTAATTTTCAAGAAAAGCATGTCTTTTGATGGTAGAGGAAATATGATAGGTAACAGAGCATCATTGAGAGCTCTATAATTTATAACCATTCTTGGTTTTCCTCTTTTCTTCTCACTATGTTTGTTGACATAAAATGCATGACATGCCCAATGGATGCGGGTAGATTCAATTAACCTTCTTTCTAGAAGTTCAGCTATTTCTTTCTAACAATATTTTGTTTATGTGGGAGACATATGATTAGTCGAAGCTTTCTGAGGTTTAGCAGAATAATATTCTTTTTATCTTATTGACGTCTCTAATGTCCTAATTGTTTGATCCAATGAATTAACATTTTGCAATTCTTCTTCTTCTTTTTCTACATCATCAAGCACTTTTACTGGGTGCTTGTTAGCATAGGATTTCCATTGATGTAGGAAATTAGGCTTAGCTCTATGTGAAGAGTATTTTACTGGTTGAGGGTTACTTGGGATAAAAGCATAATCAAGAGGTGAGTAATGTTGTACATTCACCACGCTTGGCTGCTGATGGATTTTAATTTTGGAATCAAGGGATTGGATATGGGCACGTAGTCTATTAGCAATTTGGAATTGTTTAGGGGTTAACTGAGATAGCCTTGATTGCAATGAAGATCTGTGTTGAAGAAGGAATGGAATCTCTTCAAGGATGGACATAATTTTCATATCTAAGAAATTTAGACACTCTAGTAAGTTGTCAGAATACGAGGAATCGAGGGAACTAGGTTGAGAAGGAGTCTCAGGTTCAGACTCGGTGAGGGAAAGGTATTCACCTTCTGAACAGGTAGAAACTAAGTTCCAGTCTGCTGGATTATAACCGGTGGTGAATAGATCCATAATTTTGTTTTGAAACTTAGTTTTTTTCTGCAAAGGACACTGTGAATCCCAGTGGCCATACTTTTTACAAATGTAGCACTTGGTGTGGCTAGATTGTGTAGGTTTAGGCCTACACTTGAAATAGGCTTTACGTGGGAATGTGTTATGGCTGCGTGAACAAAATTTCTTTAGGAACTTACTTTTAGATTTTCTAAAGGTTTTTTGGTGCTTACACTTAAAACATACACAATCATATTTGCAATGATTTGAACGTCCTTTCTTTGGTGAACAACCAAAGTGATAGGTCTCAGCAAAAACATTACACACACTAGAATCGAACCCAAGTTGTTTCTTAACAGACTTGTTGGTTTTACGATGAATACACTCTTTTTGGAGTGTAGTGGTGATATGCTCATGCAATCCATCTAATGATAAGTAATCTAAATCAACATCTAGTTGTTCTAGTCTTTCTCTAACTAGATCAGGTATTTTACCAGGCATGGCTGAGAGGTATTTTCTAAGATATGCAACATTGTCAGGATTACGACACCGATAGAGTAGATCTTGCATTGTACAAAAAAATTCTAGAAGTTGGCTAATATGGCACAACTTTTGACTCATATACATATTGGCATAATGATCAGAGTCAATCTTATAGCTACCATAAAATTCATGAACTACAACCTTAACGAGTTCATCTATTGGGGTATCATGATTCATAATTCGGATCTTATCTGATTCAGGAACTCTTTCCCACCAGAGTCCTAAGTTTCCAGTGAAACCTCATGTTAGTCTTAAAGCCAATTCATTCCATGCTATACGATTTCTGTAGAGAAATTTTTGGGTTTTAGCCCATGCATGCCATCTTTGAAAGATAATCATCATTTCATTCCTAGATCGACAGTTTATATTAGATAATAGGGTAGGATCTATATTTTCCCTGTTGAAACTAGCATGCTCATCAGAGTTTGAAAGATCAAATGGCACTTTCTTGCTTAATCCATACTTTGCATTACACCATTTTTCCTAGGCAGTCTGGAAGGCATTTCTTGCTGCTTCATCTTCTGATGATCTTGGGCCAGTAGAAGATTTTCCTTCTTCTAATCCTTTTATGCATGGTGTAGGAGAGGATTTAAGAAATGTTTGTTCAAACTGAGAGATTTGGGACTTTACTAGGTCTACCTTTTCAGACGCTAGTAGGCTATTTCGACTATTCTAGAATAAAGATTTGTTGAACTACTACTTAATTGTTTTAATGTAAGTTGTTTTTGTTCATCAGTTGGGCCGAAGAACCTGAATGAGGTATGTTGTTCTAGTTCATAATAAAGAATAGGAGGAGGCAAACACTTCTCTTTGTCAAAAGCTTCTTTTAGATCTTGAATGGCAGATTGGATGGTATCCAGTTGGTCTAAAAGTTGTCTTAATTGTTCTACAAAAGTCTGTTCATGACTTTCAATAGATTCTAAGTTTGAATGAATACCATTCATATGACCTATAGTTTCCAAGTCATCTTGAGCAAGGTCGTTAAGATTATGTGCTATACATACCGATTGGTAGTTGGCATAATTTTGCAACCTAATTAAGTCAGGTGACTTTTCTGCATCAATTTTTCTATACTGAACAAAATCAAGATCTGTTGCTAAGGAATTATTCTTGAATGCGGGAGTGAAGTTTGCTGGTCTAAGATTTCT
This sequence comes from Picea mariana, assembly GCA_032191745.1. Classification (NCBI taxonomy): domain Eukaryota; kingdom Viridiplantae; phylum Streptophyta; class Pinopsida; order Pinales; family Pinaceae; genus Picea; species Picea mariana. The sequence goes on from JASDQU011176898.1 coordinate 4,615, forward strand.
TTGAGGAAGAGGAGAAGAATTTTCTTTGTCAACTCTTGGTAGTGGATATTGCATCATATTAATTTGTCTTGGAGATGAGATTTGTAAGCATTCATGGCAGTCAGAATGTTGTCTGAGAAGATCAACATTAGATGAAAATGTTCGAAATGAAAGTGGAGATTGTGCAGTGCATAAATCTGAAATGGTGTGTTTATCAGGGAGCTGAGTAGGTATGCAAGCTTTGCAGCATATACACTTTGTGGTTCTGGTTTTATGATTTAACAAAAGGTTATCCAACTCGGATCTACCAGGAATCGGTTTGTAGATAGGAAAAATAATGTAAACTTGCATCTCACCTCTCCCCGACTTATTCACAACTTCTTCCTTTTGCATCAGCTGTAATTGTCCTTTTGAAACCCAGTTATTTGATCACAACAACTCTAATATCAAAATTCTGGCAATGGATAACAACAAATTTAGTTTAATTGTAAGAATAACGGAACATATATGTGAGTGATATTGAGTCTATAGTTTTTAGGATAAATATAAATATACATTAGGATTCCTCGCTAATTAACTAGCAGCATGGATTGTGAATCATAGATTGAACCAGGATCTATTATTGTTCTCGTGATCCACAAGACCTGCAACCCACACAATAACAATAAAATGTTATTTGTTTTAACTACTTAAACTTTGCACAGATCCATCTCGCACAGATCTAGAAAATTTGCAGTAAAAGCAATTTGAATTTGTTTTTTTTTATTTTATTTTAAAAGCTATATTATATTCTAAATCAGCCACCTTCAACCATCAAGGACAATTTTATAATTGCTCGTCTTAATTATTGTTTATATGTACATAATGTTTATTATGGAATTGAAGAATGAGTAGAATATATTTGAATCACCATACAAATTTTATAGGTATTTGAATGTGTGAAGCTCTTAACTATGTAATACATGAAACATGCTCATATTACAAGGATGGATGCTCATATTACAATAAATAAATATGGCCTTATTACAATAAATAAATATTACAAGGATGCTCATATTACAATAAATATGGCCTTATTCGTTTGGCGCAACAATAAATATATCATTGTGGGAGTAATAAATATATGTTTGTAAGAAGTAAGAAGTGTTAAAAACAATAAAGTTGAATTTGAAAAAATCAAAGTTTTTAATTTATATTAATTTTATAAAATATTATTGTTTACATGTTACTGGCGTATTGTGAAATTGGGTGGGAAATGGTATCTCGACCTGTCGACACCCAATCTCTCGATCCTAGTGTACCAGCCTATCGACTCCCCGCTGCATTTTTTAACGTAATTCCAACACAACTTGACATCCCGACAAGCAATATGCATTCACACCGTTCCGTCATAGAATTCAGTCATATGGGATCTCACCGTAGAGGGACAGGTGTTGACTTATGGTAATTGTGAACGCACCTCTGCATTGTTACAACAGTTTCAAAAATTGAATTTTATTTTTCCACTTGGTTAAAGTTTAAGTTTGAATTTAGTTCAATCAACTAACTCTATATTGATTATGTGATATCTTTAAGAAAAGGATAATGTTTTGGCATGCCAAAATGTGATTAAATATCCAAAGCAATGATTAGACATTGATTAGATCGTTAGGGAAGTGACTACATAGATCTGATCAACAATAAATATTGAGAAGCGATGTTAATGCACTCCTCTATCACATTTGCAATAAGAAGTGAAATTTGAAGGCCAATGAAATGGAGGGGAAAAGGTTTTTTTTAATTTATTTTAATTACATAAAAGTATTATTGGCACTTTCCTATGTTATACATTGGTAATGAAAATAAAATTTAAAGTCAATGCAAAAACTAATAGTCATTCAACATTGTATTGAATGCTATATTCCCTCTAGCAGGGACTTATAACACGAAACAAGACAATGATAATTCCATAGCATGAACTACAATTTATTGACCATAAACAAAATTAAAAATTACGAAATATTAATGAATTGATTGAATAGGTAACAAACGTTCCTCCACTTTTTGGAATCCAACAACCTAAATAGAAAAAAATTTGTTATAGCAAGATTTGCCTCACCACATGCAACTTGCTCAGAAGGATTTTTCCATTTCCATATGCAGACTTGAAGTCCCCTTTTGCACTTCCCATATCTAAAAATCACATTTTCCACATATACGTGCCCTACCAGTTAGACAACATGCGTATATGCAGGTTGTACCACTACATCCCACGTACATCGAGTTTGGTGATAAAAAATAAAAATTGTGTCAGGTTTCCATGTCATGTCACGAGATCCATCATCCTTGACCTTCCATATACTGGAAACATCTTGATTCTGTCCTTTAGCTCCATTTGAAGGCTATAAATGGGCTATATCCAAATCGTGGAAGAGGATAAGAATTCAATTTTTGAGATCAAAGTTACTCTGGAGAAATTATTCACTTCATATTGAGTCTACATCCCTTTTTCCTTTAAAGTATGAACACATTGTTCAACCCCCAAGCTCTTCCCTCATTGATGGAGAACCTCATTGTCTCTCTTATATGAGCTTGTCTTTGGTGAAGGATTCAAGTGGTGGAGGACCAACTGGAAGGGACTTAGTTTCTCAATTTTGAGATGTGTCGACACAGAATTTTGTCACTTGTATACTTATGTTGATCATATTTTAATAAAAGTACTCTTTTATCATCCAATTAATATCTTGCAAATATTTGAATTATTACGTGGGAATATTTGTTATGAATGTTGATGGATTATGCTATTATATGTGCTAACAATATATATTATCCCCATATGCTTGCATATCTTGGTTGTTGAGGACAAGTTGCAAGTATAAATCTTTGAGTCGAGTGCTCAACGATGGTCTTCATCGAACATCTAGATGAGGTACGAACTTTATCTTGTCTTGTTAGCATTTTCGTTTATATAGCATACTTGATATTAGAGTTGATTTCTACAGTCATTCTGTCTATTGTGGTTTACCCCATGCCATAGAGTGATTTTCCTCATAACATAATTGGCGACCGTACTGGGGATTAAATCTTCTTTTTGGGGTTTGGAATGTTTTTATCCTTTGATTGCTCTCGGTTAGCTTGAGTTTCCTTGTCATCTGACTACTTGACAGACTATTTTCATTTTGAATCTAAGTTTCTTAACCGTATCCTTAACCCGACAATGTTTTTATACATATATGTAGTTTTTCCTTTGACAGACACGTACATACGCGAGCTGTCATTCTATAGGACGAGTACATACGTGGTTTTTTCCTAAACAGTCACATACATCAATATCTTTTGCTTGATTGTCTAGTTTGATGTTTGTTGGGTAAGTTTTGATAGTTGTTGTGTCTTCTTGGGTCTCTATCATAACTATTGAGTGCTTGCAGAGTGATAGGAAACCTTTCTTTGGTTGAATTTTCGGGCAATTTTTCTTTCTCATCATCTTTTTCATTGGTTGTTCTTGCATCTTGGGATGAGTGTTTGATTCTTGGTATCCTTCTTAGTTTGTTTATCTTTGCTTATAGTAGGGTCTATATATCAAGATGTTGTTCAATCCTTGCATTTTCATTTCTTTATATTGAAAATACAAAAAAAAATACATTTTTCATTTTGGCATTTGCTCTTTTGGGTTGTTTATTATTGATCTTGATACATGTATTGAAATATTGCATCTTATTGAAATTGCAGAATTGAATTGAAAGTTGCATTTGTGAAAACATACCATTTTTTAGAATTGAATTTTAGGACTTAGCTTTATGTTCATATTCATTTCTTTTATTTGTTGATTCATAACATAATCAATTTCACGACCACATATTTTGAGTAAACAAAGCCATTAAATGTAACGCTGATTAATTTAAAATTGATTAGAAATTATTTTATTTTTCAGAAGTACACAAACAAGCATAGGATATAGGGCCTTGGAATAGGATTTTTGTGAGTAAAATTCTCCAAGGCTATTAAACTCAACATATGTCTCTGACTAAGGGAGTGGTGAAATCCATTGTATAATTAGTGACATGAAGAGGATCTACTCACACCGGAGTTAATAACAAGGTCGCACGAATTTAGTTGCAGAGATATCCCTCTAATACCTTCTTAGAATCAGAGATATTTCTAGGGATCTATTCGTATTTGGGGGTCTTGCTAGTACCTTTACCTCTGTGAGAGTTGGTGCCTTAAATATTTTGGGCTTTCTTAGCCTTCCCATGTGGTGGACCTGACTTGCGACTATTCGCCTGCACATTGGTTAGATTTTGGTGGCTTTAGTTGCTTGACATATGTAGCCACATGGGTTACCTGCAGAAGCTATTCTGTAGGTACCCTGAGTCAAAAAAGGGTCGGACAACACATAGGATTTATGGAGTATTACCTCTCTGAGGGAATCTAACTGACTACGGTGTTAAGCCCATGAGGGCCCTTATAACTAATTATGATACCTTTGATCATTTGAAGGGAGTCTCAGGCCCCTCTTAGGAGAGGCATACATACTCTAGTGGGGAAGAACCCTTTTCAACCATTATATCATGTTTGTGTGCATTGGCCTTTTTTCTCTACTTTGTTGTGCTCTTTGATTATTAGTTGGCCTTAGTAATTTGTATTGCGTCATGGTTTTTCATTGAAATGGTTAGTGGATCCTCCATGAATCCCTCAGTTAGCGCTACCCAATCCATCGTATTTTCTCATTCCATGGGGATGAATCCTTTTGTATTTCTAAGTGGTACACTGAATCATGATACTAAAACAATACCTTGGGCCTCTAATCATTTTTACCTTTGTATTCTAGACATGTCTTCTCACTTTCCATCCTTTGTCTCGTCGCCTTATGTGAATCCTAGTTTTGGGTCTGGAGGCAAGATGCCTCCTTATTCTCCCTTTTTGTTTGGTGGAATTTATATCCCTCAACCAACTTTTACAGTAGGAGGTTGGAATATTCCTTCTTTTGGATCCAATCCTAGCTTCAATTTTCCAGGAGCAAGTGCCCAAATGGGCGGTCATTCTACTTATTACATTCTGTCCATCTATCGCTATTCCACTATATCGGTTCCTATGAACTCTTTTTCCACAATGAAACTTCATCTGCCCTCTGGTGTTTCATATGGGGGGAGTCAATTTTATAGTATGGGAAACCCCCTTCACTAAGTTCCTTTGTTTGGGGGAAACATATATCCTCAACTGAGTAACCCTTTTCATGTCACTTTCTCTTCACAAGAGAATTCCTCGGTGACGATGCCCTTACAACCCTTTATGAATCAGTTTGGAGGAGGATACTATCCTGCTGAACAGGTCCATGGTGTATACCAGAACCCTTCTCGGCCCGCAATTTCTCAAAACCAATCTTTCCCATAAACTTGGTCTCAAATGTTGCAACCAGTTGTCGTCAGTCATAATGGAAACACAAGTCTAGTCACTACGAGTCATACTGGAACTATATCACCAACCTATGTTAGTAATGTTTGATATTGGTCAACAAACTCTGCAATTCATGTTGAATACCAACAACCAACCATTGCAAGTCATGCTGGGGGCACAGCTCTAGTCACTGCTAGTCACACTACACATACATCACCAACCTTTGCTAGTCATGTTGGGGATTCATCACCAACCCCTGCAAGTCATGTTGGAGATGAGCTACTAGCCTCTACAAGTCATGTTGGGAGCATGTCACTAGCCACTGCAATTCATGTTGGGGGAATTCATACGATTGGGAATCCTAGACGTATAGGACATAAGCCCAAGTTCCTTTGTAGGCTTTGCAAAGAAGACCACCTTGCACGTTTGTGCCCTACTACTACTGTGGTACAAGAAATGTGGTTCGGGCCCGGGGGCCCTTCGGGTTATGAGTCATCTTTGGTTTCCCAACATTTTATTTCATTTTTGGTTGATATAGGGGTCATCTTGATGCAATATTTGTCTAACACCCCTCTTCTTTTAGGGGGTGATGTGTCTCTTGACCTTATTGTCTCGCATCCTGTTCAACCAGTGGTCATATCGATGCAATATTTGACCAAAACCACTCCTGTTTTTGGGGGTGATACGTCTCTTGACCTTGTTGTCTTGCATCCTATTCAACCAATGGTTGAAGAAGAGGTCATTCCGATGATATCTTTGGTCGATCCCACTCTTCTCTTGGAGAGTGACAAGTCTAAGAAAGTGACATTTCTGATGCAATCTTCGGTCAATCCCACTCTTATTTTGAGGGGTGATGCATCTTTCAACCATGTCCTTAGCATTTCTAGTCCTGTACCTTCTAAACAAGGAAGAAATCCACTCTCTACAAGTACGCTCCCTTCAATTCCTAGGGTGGTTTACTTTGATTAGGATGACCTTGTAGAGACGCACCTTCCTTCTTCTACACCCTTCCCGATAAGGGGAATTCTTTGATATATTGTAGATAAGGTAACCTCTGCAAATATTTTATCCTCCTTAACTTGGAAAGCTTTGGGTTTTCCCAAGATTGTGTCATTTATATATGAGTTGTTGACTTTTGACAGAAGTCTTGCACGGGAGCCTTGTCCTCACACATGTTATGTTGCTTAGATCAACATCATTGAGTCTTGTTTAACTCTTTTCTGACTCTCTCAAAAAGTGAAAATATTTTTGAGTGAACTTATCTATTTCACTATCGTTAATTGGATCTGAAAAGGATGTCTATTTGGTGCAATTTTAACCCTTTTTCGGACCAAGTAGACTAATTTTGAAAAAGGAATACTCTAGTCACTAGTGGCTAGAAGAGTTCTCCTCATTTGTTGCTGACTGGGGGGTTTCCCTTGTGTTTGACGGAAAGAAATCTATTAATACAATGGGATTCATGCAGTGTCTTTGATGACATTATCCTTATTGGTGGTTTCCTCTCCTTTGTCGATAGTTTTCATTATTGGCTACTATTAAGAGGGTATTTTTCATGCACTGCTTGCATCTAGTGCATGCGAAAGACACACAGGGTTGTTAGTTCATGAACATGTTCTTCATCCGAGTTCCTCCAAATCATGAAGCTATTTCTTTGTACCTCATGCTGACTAATGAGAGATGCCTTAATTCTCTCATTTCAGCGGGTCTCCTTCCATCAACTTCAACTCATCTATTCTGGAAACGAGGCCTAGAGTCCTATGAGTACCTAGAGGTTTGAAGTCATCAGTGGTAGGTTCTCTCACCATCGACAATTGGGAATACATCAATTTCTCCTGATCGATGGATTCTTCAAGTGTTTTAACTCAACACCTTTATTCACACTTGTAAGAATGTACTCGGTGCCTTGATACCTACTTTCATTATCGATAGGTTGTATCACGTTTGTTAACGATATACTTTAATGATTGGTAATAAATGAAGTTTCACTATGTTCAATCTCAACTCCTTTATTCACATGATGTTGACTTCCACCTTTATCGGATCATGTAGAAGACTTGAAGACATCAGTTTATAGTCGTAACTTTCCTAAGTTGTTACTATCACTCATTGGACCAGTACCTATATGACTTCAATAATCATGTGAGATCAGATTGTACTCCATTGTATATAAAAATCTTCAGATTGATTTCAAGATTGATTTTCACTGGGCCTTGTTCGTGACTATGATAGCCTATTGCATGTATCTACTTTGTATTTTCTATTCATGGCCATGAACAAATGTTTGGTATATTTACACATGGATATGCAGTGTAATTCAGATTGGCATCCATGTGTACAAAGTCATTATGGATTTTAATATTCTCATGAGAAACTAGTTTGTCCAGTTGGGTCTCCATTACTCCACTTCTGGGAATTATGATGTATTTCGGCCATCGTAGATACTCCTCTGACCTCACACATTAGGGGGCATCTATTATAACAAGATTTTCCTCACCCCATGCAACTTTCTCTGAAGGCCTTTTCCATTTACCTATGCAGACTTGAAGTCCCATTTTGCACTTCCCATAACTAAAAATCATATTTTTCCACATATACATGCCCTACCAATTAGAAATCATGTGTATATGCAGGTTGCACCGCTACAACCCATGTACATCGAGTTTGGTGATAAAGTTAAAATTTGTGTTGGGTTTCCATGTCACATCACGAGATCCATGATCCTTGACCTTCCATATACTGCAAATGTCCCGACTAGACCCTTCAGTTCCATTTGAATTATATAAATGGGACATATCCAAACCATGGAAGAGGAGAATAATTCGACTTTTGAGAGTAAATTTACTCTAGAGAAATTATTCACTTCATATTGAGTCTGTATCCCTTTGTCCTTTAAAGACTATACACATTGTTCATCCCCCCAAGCTCTTCCCTCTCTGATGGAGAACCTCATTGTCTCTCTTATATGAGCTTGTCTTCGGTGGAGGATTGAAGTGGTGGAGGCCTAGCTGGAAGGGACTCAGTTTCTCATTTTTGAGACATGCCGACATAGAAGTTTGTCACTTGTATACTTCTATTGATCATATTTTAATAGAAATACTCTTTTCTCCTTCAATTAATATCTTGCAAATATTTGAATTGTTATTCCATGGGCATATTTGTTATGAATGTTGATGGATTATGTTATTATATGTGCTAAAAATATATATTATCACCATATTCTTGCGTATCTTGGTTGTTGAGGACAAGTTGCAGGTATAAAGCTTTGAGTCGAGTGCTCAATGATGGTCTTCATTGAATGTCTGGACGAGGTAAGCTCTTTATCTTGTCTTGTTAGCATTTTTGTTTATATATCATAATTGAGATTTGAGTTGATTTCTGCAGTCATTCCATCTATTGTGGTTTACCCCATGCCATAGAGTGATTTTCCTCGTAACACATTTTGATTCTAATTCTAATTGATTGAGAGATTTGATCATGCGCATCTATGTTGAAACTCTAATAATGTTTTAATTTTCTGGGCAATTCACCATAAATTTATCAAAGGAATAAACACTTATTTACCACACATTTAACTTATTTCCAAAGAGAAAAGAAAAATCCGGATTCAAATGTTTAAAATTAAAACTTTTAAAATTCTATAATAGTAATGAATGTTTGAAAGTTGAACTAAATTGCCTCATAATATAAATGTTAAATTAAATTGCCATCTGTAAAAAAATATCCATTGTATAACATGTTGTAGTATTTCAATTGAGAATTTCAAATGCGAGTGCCACGACTAATTAATGAATTTTTTAATATAAAAAAATTGTGTTTCATGAAATTTCCCAATCTCAACAACTTACATAGACCACTAATCGATAATTTTGAAACATATTCCCTTTGAAATTTAAACAATGTTATGATGAAAACAATGACATAACTAGAGTGTTGGATAACACCAATTTGAAATTCTAATGAACATGAGATAGCATGCATGGCGTGGTAATTGCCTCCAAGGGTATGACATTTTGTAGTGCCAGTCCAAACTTCTCAGTCATGTCCACTTGCTCAACACTCATTCCCTTGGGATTTTCCCACTCGAATGAGTGGATGAGTGACCCCAACATCAGATGAACCATTTGACTTGTCAATGGATGCCCAACGTACATTCTCGTTCCTTCTCTAAATGGGATCAAATCAAAGTGTTCTCCTTTGCACTCCACATGACTACACATCTCATCATCAATAAATTTCTCTGGGATGAATTTTAAAGGCTCATTACATATCTTAGGGTTCCTTCCCATGCCCAAAATGGTGACCAATACTCAGTTGTGTTTGGTGTCAAAGATTACGCATAGATTGATGCAACACACACCCAAAACATTGATGTGTTTTTTATATCAATACGAAACATATAGTTACAAATATGGTTACAAATATGTTACGAAGTTTACCAACTCTTATAACCATAAACAGATTAGTTTACTAACTAAGGATGTAATTATTCATTTTCCTTAATAATCCTCCTTAATTACATTTGATAATAAAAGTAATTATAACTATCACTATCACTAGCTTCCAAACATAACTTCACACTCCCCCTTAAACAAAACTTGGTCCTAACCAATTATAATATTAATCTATCTCACATTCCCCCCTTGTTAGTTGAATATTCAACTTATTCGATTCACCATCAAGCTTAGATACGAGTACACCTAACACTCTCATACCTACCCAGTGGCTCATTCCACAACTTGATGTATCATCCCTCCCATGGCCAACACTTCATGCTACTTGAAACCAGGGATACATGCTACGACCTATGTAGGCGTGACTTAATCAGGGATTACTGAACATTCAGGGAATACAAATTTCCTATGGAAAGGTTTACAACTTAAAAATAGGACTAGAAAAACTTAGAACAAAAAAATTACTAGGGTTTCTACTGGGGTGTCGGGTATAACCGAACATGCACCCCTCAAATTAAAACATTTCATTTCTTCTTATATTTGTTGCATTCAATCTCTACACTTGTATCTACATATTCTTGCTCCACTTTTTCTTTATGTCTTTGCACCTGTATCTGTATCTTCCTTCTTCACAAATTATTGGCTTCTCCTCCAATCTTTGCAGGTTCTCATTTGATTCTCTCTTTCTCGGGGTGAGGTTTTCTCCATGTAGTTTTTTCCATGCCAAAATACTTACAGCTCAATAATGTTGAAAACTTGTCCAGAAAATGGCTTAGCATCAACGATACTTTCTCTTTAACAATATAAGAGAATATTCAACTCTGAAGAGGATTTTACTTGCGATTTCTTTTCCTTCAAAGGCTCTTCAACTCTAAGGAGGTTTTAATTATGTCTTGTTTTCCTTATAAGCCTCAATTACCTCCGGCTTCTTTTCCTTGGAAGCCTCGATATTTCTCTTTGGAAAGAATTTTCTCCTCCTTCACCCTTTTCAATGATTTTCTTTGCTTCCTCTTTACATGGCCTGAACTCATCTTTCATCCAAGAAATACTTTTCTTTTATTGTGTGCATATCTTCATGCCTGAACTCATCTCTCATCCAAGAAATAATCTTCTCTAACTGTATGCATATCTTCATCAAATTGTCTTGTTTCACCCTACCTATCATTTGTTAGAGTAACTAATTTTAACAAAATAACTATACCAATATTGATTTAGCTGGACTTAATAAGTTTCAATACATTCTAAACAATTTTTCATGATTGCAAAGAAAACAAAATCTCACCATCTCACCATTGCCAAGGTTTGTGAACCAATTTTATCCAACACTTTATTTTCCAGATCTCATGATAGTCTATCTTTCCTGTTATGACTTGTTCTTGGCAAGTTTTACTTCAAACTATCTCAAAGAGTCTTTTTCACTTCTTTGTAAATGCCACAATAACACTTACTTCCTTTAAAAATAAAACATTTCTTTTTAAACTGCCTCATTTAAAATTAAAATAAAACATTTCTCCACAAAACCAAAGAAATATTTTTAATTTTAAAAACTTGGCGAACTTATCAAACTTCTTTTCAAAAAGACCAACGAGAAGCTACCAATGGAATGCAACTAGAAAACATCATCATTGCAGGAGATCTTAATGTAGTTCTAAATCCATCATAGAAGAGGGGAGGTTCTGTGATCATAGATCTGATCAGAGAATGGGTTGATGAGATAATTCTAGACTAGGACCGGATGGACATCAGACCTTCCAAAGGTAAATTCACTTGGACCAACAAGCGTATTGGCCTTGGCCACTTCGATGCTATATTAGACAAATTTCTGGTTCAAATCTCCTTCATGCTTTTGGGATTGAGGCCTCTCTAAAAAATAATTCCTTTTAGTGGGTCGGATCACAAGGCCATCCTGCTCGAAATCAAGAAAGATGGTAACTCAAGCCCAATCCCTTTCTACTTGAGCCCTCTCTAGATCCATCAAGATGGTTTCATTGAAGTAATAGGTGAACAATGAAACTCCCCTGTCACAAGTTCCCCTTTTTTTGTGTCGGAATAAAATCTCCAAAGGGTTAAAAAATACCTTAAAATATGGGAAAAAGAGAAGAAATATCCCTTGCAAACCTGTCTGGAAATTAGCAAAATATTGAAATCCTTCAATTCAATATGGAGGAAATGAAAATAACCAGAGAACTCCTAGAAAAGGAAGCATCCTTGCATCAATTCCTTCACTCGACTTGCAGGTAGGAAGAGGAATATTGGAGGCAAAAGTCCAGAAGTCTTTTGATTCAGGCTGGGGATTGGAACACCTCCTTCTTCCATAAACAAGCTGAATCTAGGAAGCAATTTAAAACAGTCACTCAAATTCAAGAATAAGGCTAGCCCACCTCAGATTTTGAAAAAATTAAGGAAGAGGCAGCTCGTCATTTCAACTCAATTTATACTGAAGACAATCAAGATCACTCTTTAGATCCAAGGAACCTTTTGGCCCAGGTTCCAAGAAAAGTGCATAGGCCCAATAAACAATAGCTTACTAAGCCTATTTCCTTAAAGGAGGTTAAGACCACTCTTGATAATATGGAATACGATAAAGCACCAGCACCAGATGGATTCACAGCCTAGTTCCTTAAAGTCTGCTGGGATATTTTCAAAAACTATCTTCATAAAATGGTGTTGAAATCTCAATGTTGCAACAAGATAGGGGGGAAGCACCAATTCACCTTTTATATCTCTTTTACGGAAAGAAAAGGTTTCTTCCATGTTTGAACGTTTCAGACTAATATCTTTATGCAATATAGGTTATATAGTCATCACTAAAATCATGGAAAATAGGCTAAAAGGGCTCCTTCCCAAGCTCATCCTAGAAAACCAAGGAGGCTTCATCAAGGGAAGGAAAATTTGGGACAACACTATTCTAGTCCAGGAAGCCATCCACTCCAGTGTCGACAACCAAGAAAAAGGTATGGTGATAAAAAATGATTTAACTAATGATTTTGACAGAGTTAGGCATGCCTTTCTTTTCCATGTTATGTAGCACTTTGGCTTTGATTCCTTATTCATTTGCTAGGTGAAATCTTGTATAAGAGGGCCTTGAATCAATCCTATTATCAATGTTTGAGAGACTTCCTTATTCAAAGCCTCTAGGGGCCTATGACAGGGGTTACAATGATCTCCTGTACTTTATGCTATCCAAGCTACAGTTCTTATTTTTCAATTGGAACACTATCGCCTTGATTAAGATCTGATGGGTATCTAGATGGATTGTGGGACAAAGGACATCACTCATGATCAGTTTGTGGATGAAACTCTTCTCTTAGGTGGGGCCAGCCCGACTATAGACCATAAATTTAAAATGGAACTAGACTATTACTATAGGCTCTCAGGGAGTAAATTAAATCACAGGAAAAGTCATATTTTCAACTGGCATATAAGTCCAAGAGAACTTACAAACATTTCCAGAATTTTAGAAAAAGAGAACATCTCAATTGGATTTCTTCAAGTATTTAGAAGTCCCTATCCTCAAGTCTTCTCTAAAAGCTGGAAACTGAGCACACCAGTTGGAAAATGTAAATGCCAAAATCCTCTCTTGGGGGTCTTCTTGGTTCAATCTAGCAATAAAAGTAGTCCTCCTCAAATATGTTCTAAATAGTATCATGATCTATCAATGTTCTATCCTACTAGTGCCAGTAAGCTTCTTACTGGCCTTCGACAAACTTCTCAGAAACTTCCTTTAGCAAGGTGGTAAGAATAATGGGGGGGGCGGATTCCCTTTAGTTAGCTAGAAGAAGATTAAAAAACCTCTTATGGAGGAAGGCCTTCACTTGCACGATCTTAAAATTTAGAATTTTGCACTAGGGGCTAAATTCCTTTGGAATTTGATAGCAGGGAAACTCTCCTGGAGTAGTAAGGTCCCGTGGAAGAAATATTTTTCGAGGCCCCAGAAGAAATGTTTGGAAAGGGAAATGACATATGATCTCCAATTCTAGTTATCTTCCAGCGAGCACTCCCTCGATTCAAAGAAGAATTAACATGGATACCAGGCAATGGAAAGAAAATTAGTATATGGAATGATTTTGTGTTAGGGAACCCTCCTCTTGCAAGCAAACCCAACCTACTTAATATCAGAGCCTGGATGCAGGAACAAGGGCTTGATACTCTCTGGGATATCTCCACTTGGAGCTCTAACGAATCTTGGCTCAACTGGCATTTCCCAGGCTGTCTGAGGCCTTTGGAGGATGAAAAGTCTCGACTCCTCTCCTTGCTTCAAGGCTTTGCACCCATTGTTTCTTCCCTCAAAGATAGCAGAGGTTGGGGTTCAAGGTTGGCCTTATACTCCTCCGCTCAGGGTTATCACCTCTTCTCTGAAGTTCCAAATGTTTCCCCCTAATCCTTTTGTCTGGAAACGAATTTGGAATTTTAAAAGTATCCCTAATGTTGACCTTTTCATGTGGACTCTTGTTCATGGTAGCATCCTAACATGTTAGAATATTGAAAAAAAGTTTTTGTTGGCCGCTTTCGGTGTCGTATTTATCATTCTCATAAAGACACCTTAGAGCATCTCTTCCTGGATTGTCCATTAGCTAATGAAATCTATGATCTGGCGCTCGGACCTTGGTCAAGCAAGATAATCCTACCGAGAACTTTGGCTTCTCTTTTCATCTCTTGGGATCTCACATTTCCCCACTCCTTATCAAAAAATGCTAATCTCAAATACTTTTGGTTGACTCTTCCCAAAGTTATTGCGTGGAAACTTTGGATGGAACGTAATGCTCGCCTTTTCAGAGATCTCTCCTCATCCATTGTGAAAGTATTAGTTAAATCCCAAGTCCTCATGGGTGAATGTCTTCAAACTCTATCCTTTCCAAAAAATAAGCTTCTACTCCTTCCAGAGGAGGCAAAATGGCTAAAACCATTCCAGTACGCGAAGGCTCTGGTTCCATCTCAAGTTCCCCTTCTTGAATACTGAGAGATTAGATTGGATCTATCCCAGTTTGAGAAGTGGAGAAGAGATCGGAAAATGTATAGTCTCTCTTTTGACGGAGCTTCGAAAGGTAACCTAGGGGCAACAAGAGGGGGCGGGGGGGGGCATTATCTATAATCCCGAGGGAAATGTTGAAATTCATTACTCATGGAGCATTGGTAATGATACAAATAACATGGCAGAAGCCCATGTGCTTTGGAAAGGTTTGGTTCAATTAAAATCTCTAGGAATCTCGAAAGCAATGGTCTTTGGAGATTCACGCCTACTCATCCAAGCTATGATCACTACCCCCAAAAGTAGTAACTTGAAGCTGATCAATCTGGTAAAGAGAAATCATCTTCTCTCCAACTCCTTTCAAAAGATCGAGTTTTTCCACATTGTCAGATCTCTCAACTTGAAAGCCGATAGAGAAGCCAATAAGGCAACCCCTCTCACCAAGGGGGATCTACATGTAAACAATGAGGCCCGAAGAGCCCTCCTTCCCTAAGGCCCATTGTTCTATGGCCCATTCCATTCTTTTCTTTTACTAGAAGTTGTGGCTCCCAGGTTCAAAGAATGTTCATTGTCTATGTGTCTTAGTCTCTATGTAGTCTCTTTAGAGTTTATGGCTCTAATTTGTTGTTTAATACTAGTTCTGCATAATGCCTCTGTGTCTAAGGCATCTTTGGGATCTACTAATCTTATTTGGAATCTAGCTCTTTGAAACAGATGTTTGTTGGCCCTGTACTAGTGGTTCTTCCACTACTTCTCTAATATAATACATAACCGTTTCTGTCAAAATAAATAAATAATGCATTAATGTATTAATTAATTAATACATTACATTGTTAATGTATTAATACTTTAATATGTTACATTATACATTAATAATTTAATTTATACATTACAATAATGTAATTTTTTTTGTTAATTTATTAATAATTTATTAATGTTTTACTAAGTAAATGAAGGTCAATGTATTACTTTATTAATGTTTTACTTTAGTATAGTATTTATTAATGGATCTAATGTATTTATTAATGTATTTAATATATTATTAATATATTACTTTATTAGTGTATTAATGTTTTAGTAGTGTATTAATTAATAATATATTAATGTATAATTTAATTAATATATTACATTATTAATGTATCAATCAATCAATTAATACATTACTTTATACATTAATGTAAATTAATACTTTAGTTTATACATTACATTAATACACTAATGTATTATTACATTATTAATGTATCATGATGTTACATTACATTATTAATGTATTAATATGTTATTAATATATTAATAGTTTAATACATTACATTATACATTAATGTATTAGTACTTTAATTTATGCATTACACTAATGTAATAATGTATTACTAAATACATTAAAATCAATGTATTACTATTTTATTGATTAATATATTATTAGTATATTACATTTTTTTGTGTATTAATATTTTAGTAATGTATTAATATTTTAATAATGTATTTATTAATACATTTAATCTATTAACTTATTATTATATTTATTATTACTTTAATATGTTAATATTTTAACAATGTATTAATTAATTAATATTTTATATTATTAATGTATCAATACCATTAAATTATAATATAAATTAATACTTTAATTTATATATTAATATATTGTATTAATACATTATTATTATATATTAAATTAATATAATAATTAATTAATAAATTAATAGTCAACTGTCTAATTTAATTTTAAAAAATAAAAAATAATACAAATAAAATATATCCACCACTTTTATAAAATAATTGTAACTTGTTACTAATTATATTATATTGAAAGTCACTATCTCACAACGGACCAGGATTGTAGCAATGAATTCAGTCATTGAGTCCCATATATATTAAGAGATTATTATTGTATTATATTGAAAGTGACCATGTAGCCAATGTCGGTCATTGACTCGCGTACGATCTTTATGCCGTAAGATACTTGGAAAAGTGAAAGACCATTATCGTATTGCTTTTGGATGGGTAGTGTGTGGCCTTCAATGAACTTTCAATTAGTATTTTTCCTTTTGATTTTTCTTTAGTGAAGTCTTCAATTGTCTCAGGAATGGCAGAACTTTTGTGGAGTCAATAAGGATTCTTTCATAAACTCTTTAACTCTTTCAGAAATAATCTTCTCTAACTGTATGCATATCTTCATCAAATTGTCTTGTTTCACCCTATCTATCATTTGTTAGAGTAACTAATTATAACAAAATAACTATACCAATATTGATTTAGCTAGACTTAATAAGTTTCAATACATTCTAAACAATTTTTTATGATTGCAAAGAAAAAAAATCTCACCATCTCACCATTGCCAAGGTTTGTGAACCAATTTCATCCAACACTTTATTTTCCAAATCTCATGACAGTCTATCTTTCCTGTTATGACTTGTTCTTGGCAAGTTTTACTTCAAACTATCTCACAAAGTCTTTTTCACTTCTTTGTAAATGCCACAATAACACTTACTTCCTTTAAAAATAAAACATTTCTTTTTAAACTGCCTCATTTAAAATTAAAATAAAATATTTCTCGACAAAACCAAAGAAATATTTTTAATTTTAAAAACTTGGCGAACTTATCAAACTTCTTTTCAAAAAGACCAATGAGAAGCTACCAATGGAATGCAACTAGAAAACATCATCATTGTATGATATCTTAATGTAGTTCTATATCCATCATAGAAGAGGGGAGGTTATGTGATCATAGATCTGATCAGAGAATGGGTTGATGAGATAATTCTAGACTGGGACCTGACGAACATTAGACCTTCCAAAGGTAAATTCACTTGGACCAACAAGCGTATTGGCCCTGGCCACATTGCTGCTATATTAGACAAATTTCTAGTTCAAATCTCCTTCCTACTTTTGGGATTGAGGCCTCTCTAAAAAATAATTCCTTTCGGTGGGT
>JASDQU011176900.1:39071-52886 GCA_032191745.1 Picea mariana
CATATTTCCTCTTTGTATTGCCTATTCATGGCCATGAACAAATATTTGATATATTTCCACATGGATCTACAATGTAATTTAGATTGCTAACCATGTGTACAAAGTCATTATGGATTGTAATATTCTCATGAGAAACTAGTACTTTCAGTTGAGTCTCCATTACTCCACTTCTGGGAATTATAATTTATTTTGGTCATCACATATAGTCTTCTGACCTCACATATTAGGGGGCATCTGTTACAACAAATTTTTCCTCACTCCATGCAACTTTCTTGGATTTCCTTTCCATTTCCCTATGCAGACTTGAAGTCCCCTTTTGTACCTTTGAGATACCAAAATGCACATTTTTCCACATATACATGCCCCATTAGTTATACAACAAGTGTATACTCAGGTTTATCCACTACATCCCATGTACATCAGGTTTGGTGCTCAAAATTAAAAATTATGTCGGGTTTCCATGTCATGTCATGAGATCCATGATACTTGACCTTCCATATACTAGAAATGCTTCGACTCATCCCTTCAATTCCATTTGAAGGCTACAAATTGAGCCATATCCAAGCCTTGAATGGATTCAACAATTCAACTTTAAGAGAAAATACACTCTGGAGAAATTTCACTTAATATCGAGTCTACATCCCTTTGTCCTTGAAAGTCTGAACTCCTTGTTCAGCTCCCAAGCTCTTCCTTCTTTGTGATGGAGAACCGTATCGACTCCTTTATATGAGCTTGCATTTGTGGAGGATTGAAGCGGTGGAGGCCCAAATCGAGGGACTTATTTTCTCGGTTCTGATATGTGTCATTACAAAATTTTGTCACCTATGTACTTATGTTGATTATTTTAATAGAAATACTCGTTTCTTGTCTAATTGATATTTTGAAAATATTTGAATTATTATTCGATGGTCGCATTTGTCATGTATGTTAATGGATTATGCTAATATATATGCTAACATTATACATTATCACTATATTCTTGCGTATCTTGGTTGTTGAGGAAATATCACAGGTATAAATCTTTGGGTTGCGTGCTCAACAATGATCTTCATTAAATGTTTGAACAAGTTAGGATCATAGCCTTGTCTTGTTAGAATTTATTTTATATAGCATACTTGGTATTAGAGTTGATTTCTTCGTGTCATTCTATCTGTTGTGTTTTACCCCTTTCCATAGAGAGATTTTCCTCCTAACAATACCCTAATCTATTCATCCCAAAAATACCCCATTACAATGCATACTTCCCTTAGCTAACTGGTTGTTTGTACGACTTTTCTCTCTGCATGCTTCTTTTTTGCTGTTCTTCTATTTCTGGAATGTTGAGTTGTCATCCTTCTGTCATGATTTATTCTCTTTCTCTCTTGCTTTATCCTTTGTCGGCTTTATTATTATTTCTATGTGTTGTCTTCCTCCTGCACACTTTACTCCTTCGATGCACTTTCCTCCTAGATGTGCCTTAGTTGTGCACTCCCTAGCTTTCCTTCTTATTTCATGCAATTTTCCTATACTTTGGATTTTTTCCCCAAAACTGTAACAAAACTGCATAATTGTTTCCAAAGTTGCCTATCCAAAAATTCCCTTGTGTAGAGAAAATCCATTTGAGAAACCACATGATAAACCTATAGAGACCCTAAGCTCAGTGGGAAGGGGGAAACTTTCATTGTTGTCAGAGGAGGAAAGATAGTAACCTTCCTAGATATTCTTGAGCATGGAGACCAATTGATTCATTATCCTTATGGTATCATGAATTGGAACGGAGGTGGTGTACTATAGGAAGGCACTCTATAGTAATGCCTAAGGTTGGAAGGAAAGGTGTCCACTCCCAGTCAGTTGGTATTGGAAATTTCCCTTATCAGATAAGTATATAACTTGATTTGAATAACTATGTGTGAATGATGTAAGTGTGTAATTGTTTAATCAATATGGGAAATGTAAATGTTTGTAATAAATAAATAGAACCTATAAATAGTCAGAACATGCAGTTGTCACCATAACTTAACATGATAAACTTTGAATTGAATAAATTTGGACAATTTGTTTCCCTATGAACCTTGTAGCTTTAGAGGAAATTTTGCAGGACATGGACAAAGACATCCTTTACCTGGTGATGCAAGTTCCTTGAAGTCAGAGAGGTATCTTTGAGGAATGGAGGACCTTGAACCATGATGAGATCATGATCATTATGTGGAAATATTGCAAGATATGAAAGAACTTCATCTCTAATGAATTTGAAAGTCATTTGATGGTCTTAGAGTGGTTTTTCGACTCTCGAATACCTAATGAAACCCTTGCAGATCCCTAAAAATTGGCTAAGTTCCAAATTGGCATGTTAGCAAGTGGAAAAACCCAGTGTTGAGTTAGGAGTGTTTCTATCCATTGATTTGGAAGGTGAGTATATCTCAAATATTCATCGATAAAGGCATCATCATTGGGAGTGGATGAGTGTTGGGACTTCTATGAATTTCGACGACGATAATGAAATCTTAAATATGGGATGAGGATAGTCGATCTATTGGGAGAGGCCTCGATGAGATCTGGACCACTGATTCAAAATGCATCATCATCAGGGAATAAGGAATCTATGAAGTGAGAGGGAGTCTCAAGAAATGCAGACGAATATGAGGAATCAAGAGATAAGTGAGAGCCATTGGTTTGTTCATGGGTGAGAATGATATTTGTTATAGGTTATCATAGGTCCTAATTAAGTGATTAGGTGGATGATGTCGTCATGATAACGTGGAATGCCATCATGTAATACAAAAAGTTCCCAAGGTGACATATGTCACCATAGGAATGGTCAAGGGACTGGAGTGGTCTTAGATGGGGTTGTGATCTCTTGTGTCTTTGGTAGAAACTTAAACTACTAGATATAGATGTTTTCAGATATCCATCGTTCATCATAGGATGTTGGGCCTAGGTCAATAATTTTGGATAGAATCAAGTGTCGATCACGATGATATATTAAGGTTGGATGAAAACCATTGATCAGAAGGTGAGTGGGAACAAATATTGGTCATGGATCCTTACGGGTCCCACTTGTTCATCATGAGAGAGGTCGAGGAATTGGATGTTATTTTTCATGTGATTTAGGTGCACTGATACAATCAAATCCATTGAATTCAAACTCGATAGCCATCAGATATCAGAAGGGTCCAATGGGTGGGTCGTGATCAAAACATTTGGTGTTACAGAAGAGTAAAAACATGAAGACGATAGAAGGTTTCATAGAAGTTGAAACCATTGAGAGGCGAGTTAAGGGTAGGTGCCACATCGATGCCATGAAAGTGCCACATTATAAGTTATGAGTGGTGTTAGCACTCTGTAAATTTGTTCGGTTGATAAAACAAACAACATAGGTAACCTACAAACCACTTTAGAGCTAAGTACTAGCCTGCTCGGCTCAGAGAGGGCTCTCTCTTATCACTTGGTATTTAACAGGTGAGTTTTATTTAACAAGTCATTGGCTAGGTTTTCTTGCTTTGAAAGGGTTTTTATAATTTCATTGGCAAGTAAGGTGAGGGACACCTAGGGATATGGAGTCAAACTTCTAAAAATGAATGGAAGCACTGAATGGTCGATAGAACTCTCTAGAGGATAAAGGATAAATGAGGCGATGAATCTGAGTTATAAATTGTAATTTCTAGAGTGTAAGAAGAAAGGAAAAACATATAACGACATCAGAGCATTAAATAAAATGAATTATGACTTAGTTAGGAAGAATTTAACACAGTTTAAATTGCTTAAGCCAAGAGCATCACAAGATGAATTATGGGCCTTTAACTATCCAATTTAAATAGAAGATAGTGAAAATGAAATCAAGAACACAGGAAATACACACAAAGAAAGAAGTCAAATCTCAGACCAACACCATTAGAATATTTCTGTGGATATTTCAAGACATTTGCATGTGCATTCTATTCAGCTTCAAAAAATTACATTCAAGTTCCAAATAGCTAAAATCGTGCCCTTGCACTTCTGTCAGCCCTTAATACATTTTGAACTCCTAATATTTATACAAGCCAAGTTCCTTTAGTTTGAAACCAATTACAATGATTACAAAGAAACTTTTAGGTTTTGAAACCGATTACAATGATTACAAAAAAATGTTTCAGTTTTGAAACTGATTACAATGATCAACAAGAAAAATTTTCTTGATCCAGACTCTGGATCCTCTAGCGTTTTGGTCCCTTTCTTCGCCACTTGTTCTGATTTGGTCTTCCACATGATATGACATATTTAGTGACATTTGGACATCATTTACTAGGCCCTGGAAAATTGCATTTTGTCTTACCCAAACTAATTATTTCCTTCCATTGCAAGTCAGAAGGGATATCATAATCTATCATTTCCTTTATCAGAATCTCCAAGTCAATGAAAGAAGCATATGACATGACTGGTAGTCCAAGCTTGACTATTTTGAACTGATTCAGAATTTCAAAGTCTGTAATCAGATGCTCAACTAAAGTGGCTCCTTTCAGATTTTCCTCCAGTGTTTCAAACTTAGAATGATCCATTCTACATTGATTCAAATGAGAATTGTATTCTTCGTGATCATACAACTTTTCCTTTCCACCCCAAAATGGTGGAAGTCCTTTGGCGAACAATTCTTCAAATAAATCTTTGAACTCCTTCACACTTTGTTCCATCTGTGTTGCCTTAGTTTGGACTGATTTCAAAAGGTTATGTTTATCGATAACCCTCCTGGCCCAGATAATCAATGTAGTTCTATCTTTAACCTCAATAGTCTGAAGGTCCGGTAGGAACAATGTTGAGTATATTTATGGTGTTCTAGGCCCGTTTTGATGGTTTCTTTGCTAAAGGTTTATTCACAACAGTGCACCTATTTCTGGTTGTCATGGCTATTTTTTCTTTATCATTAATGAAATTCAAATATGATTTGAACTTGGAAGATTTAGCAGCTATAGAGTCCTAGATGATATGCTTGCCCCCCTACAACATACCTTTTCCTCTTAACCTCATCTTCAATTTATTTATTCTTTCTTGCAAGACTTCATTCTCCTTTTTAAATTGAGCTATCTTTTCATCCTTTGCCTGCAATTCCTGCTTCAATTTCTCTATGCTTCCTTTCAGCCTTTTGATTTCTCCTTCTTTCAAGCTAACTTGTGACATATTCTGGATAAGTCCTTCAGTGTTTGACCCAACTTCTACAATAGGATCTAGAACCAAAATCTTTTTTTATTAATTTTGTCTGCTCTTGTGACCATTTCACCTTTTCTTGTTCCAGCTGCAACACCCTAGCCTTGTAGCCCAGTGTCTCTTGACAAAGTGTTTCCTTTTCTTGTTATAGAGAAACGAATTCTGTTGTTTGTGGATGCTCTCTAGAAGGCATTTTCAATTTCTTCTTCAAACTTTGAATCAATTTGTCTTTCTCATCCAATGAATATTTCAACCCTTGGGGGCCTTCAAATTCCAACCTCTTGACCTGAGTCTTCCAATCTCTGCTAGATGCCTTTTCCTGCCTTAACTTCCCTTCCAATTTCATTGCATAAGATGATAGTTTTGAATTCTTTAAAATTAAGCTTAGGTAATCATAATCTAGCATGCCACTAGTGTGTTTGTGGACTTTGACCTTGTCTAAAGCACTTGTGTTATCATATTTTATCTTTATCTCAGATACTTTGTCTTCATCTGCAAGTGCAATATTAAAATTCCTCTTTTCAACATCCCTTACTGTGAATAGGGAAGATTTGTGTTGAGAGATATTTTCCACTTCAGGGACTAAATCCCTCATCTCACCTAGATCTATATTACCCTTCTCAGCATATTGTTTTTCCAAATCTTCTCTAGAGTGATAATCTGACTCAGATGTTTTAAAAATTTATTTCTTACTGCTAAATATTCTTGAGATGCCTTCACTTTGGAGTTTACTTTCCTTTTCAACCTCTACAGTACTAGTACCACTCTCCACCATATCTAGATTAGCTTGTTTTATGGACTCTTCCTCTTCTAAATCCACTATCTGTGTAGACTGTGTGACTTTCATATTCTTTTGGGCAGTTTATTGGTCATTGATGTCCATGGCCTCTGAATTTCTTCTCTTTTTGTAAACACTTGTCTTAGGAAATTTGATTATCAACTTCTGAGGAGCTTGTTGTGTTTGACTTTTTGCCAAGGTTTCCTCCACTTGTTGTGTTTGAATTGGTTGCAAGATTGCTTCCACATCAATACAGACTTCTACATTTTCCAGTTTATCAAAGCCCTCAACCTGTTCATGCTCATAAGGGGCTTGCGTGTTCATCTGTCTCCTCTTGGATATGATTTGATGTGGATCATACTTTCTTCGCTATAACTGTGCAAAAAAAAACTCTTTGAGCGTTTCTTGAACTTGAGATAAACATGATCTGGATTTCACAATGAAGGGGCCAATGATAAAAGGGAACTTAAGGTTGGAGGATTTTTGCAACTTCAGGAAATGCTCTGTCTCAGATATAATTCTCTACCTAATGAATTCAATGGAAAAGATTCTAGGAGCCAGAAAAATAGGCAATATGTAAGGGGATTCGTGACAACCATAAACCCATATTAATGTTGAGTGCATGAATAGTACCGAATCCCCCACTCTATTCTCAGGATTTCACTACAGATAGCTTCTCATGTCATCCAAAACTCTAGGTAGGATGGTATTGAAAATCAAACTATAAACTCTGGACATGAATTTGTTGATGAAGATAAGTAATGTAATCCTTTTAGATTCAGTTGATACAAATGTTGCTTAAGGAAATTCTTTCTTGTTGGTTTCCAGGAAAATTCTCAACAAATAGGTGTAGTAGCTAAAATGTCTTAGAGAGAGAAAATTCACTGGTTGTTTATGGATATTATCATCTAGGAATTGATCAAAGCTGATATAGACTAACAAACTAGACTCTGAATTTAAAAAGTTCAAAAGGAAACTGAGCATGAATTCAACCACATTTTTGTCATCGTCTAGACCTAAAACTTGACTCAATAGGCAGCAAACCCATTGGACTTTGATGACCATTATATTTACATTCATCGACAAATACATACCTTCTGAAAAATGTTCAGGTTTGATAATCGTCTGTAAAAACATATCTCAGACCTCTAATGGACATTCTCTATATACCCTAATCAACTTCTCTTCATTGAAAGGTTCATAAAATTGTGGAAAAAGACTCGAGTATATAGAGGGACTCTCGAATTGACAAACTCTCTACCCTACACAAGACCTCAGACCCTCATTTCTTCACAACGACTCTTTTTTCATGGGAATATTGTTCGACGCACAAACCTAGAAATTCAAGAAACAAGAAAGCGATTTCAACAGCATAAGGGACTATGGTGGTCTGGACTACTTCAAGGAATGATACACATCTTCCTACTTTATCGAAAAAGTTTCTTCTGGAAACAGAGATAGGATAAATAGTGATTTTGACATAAAAAACTTATGTGTCTTGGTCAATTAGGGATTCTTCATTTTCCACAAGATATTGTTATGTTACCGAGGTTATGATGGGATCTGTGGTTGTGAGGAAGAATAACTGGAAACGAGTGGAAATGGAGTGTATTTGGTGTACTGTTGAGATGCAGGTGGAGAACGGTGGTCACGCCAAGGTTGTAATGGTCCAGCGTTCAAAATAATAATCAAAATAAAATAAATGACTAAATGCCATTTTATACTTTTCCATTTTTGGGGGGTGTGATAAAGTGGTTTGAGGCAACCTGCTTTTCATCCTGAAATGCACTTGGTGATGCAACATACCTCCAAGAGAAAACCGCGGTTTAAATTTCAGGATCACCTTTCAAAACTGAACCTCATGAAGCTTCATCCCCTGAAATCATTCTCAGTCGTTGATCTCAAGAACTCACGATCCACGATGTTTTGGACCCAATCAACTTAGAGCTCCTGCTAGTTTCATCCCTTTCTAGTAGTATTTAGCCCCTTTCCTAGTTTATCAGGCTTCCAAACCAGTTTATCATTCCTCTAGATTATGAAATCTTGATTTCACACAATAAGAATTTAATGGTGACTAACATGGGCTCCAACCGGGGATGTTATCCTCCCGGCGAGGTAGCAAAGAATGACAGACCAAGTGCATATCCATTGGTCTTTATTTAGCTCATGTGACTAAATCAATCAACAACTTATTCATGACACTTTGTTCACATAACTCTAATTATACTCAGCATAAACTTAGGGCCTTTGCTTCAAGCTTCAATTTTCTGTTGATTTGATTTCAAATGCTACAACTAAAAAACAACAATGGTTATATACAATGAAATGGAAAGGGTGAAAACTTCTTTAAGTGATATAATGCTTGAGAAACCTACCATTCATAGGCCCCCCACCAATGAGATCTCCATTATGTTCCTATAGAAGATAGGCATTATTTCCATGGTATGCCACAATTTTGAAAGGTCCCAACCACAAATTGGCGAATTTTCCATGCTTTTCTCTGTCTTCATTCCTGGCATCCCATTTAAACACCAAATCCCCAACTTTGAAATCATCTTCCTTAGTATGCCTGTCAAAATATTTTTTAATCATGTCTTGGTGGAGTTGAGAGTTGTTGAAGGCTTTCTCTCTTGTTTGTTGAACATTGATTAGTTCATGTGTCCTCCTTTGAGTGGAATCTGGTTTAGCATCTTACTCCTGTTACAACAATGCAGTTGAAGAAGTGTTACAAGAAAGGCTGCCAAATATTTGCAGCTCATATAGAGGAAGCACCTAAGGATAAGGTGCCAAATATGGAGGATCACTCAGTACTGAAAAATTTTGAGGATGTGTTTAATGAGATACTAGGAATACCCCAAAAGAGAGATATTAATTTCTCTATAAACTTAATTCCTAGAGCAGCTCCAGTATCAAATACTCCCTACAGAATGAGTACACCAGAGATGAAGGAACTACAGATGCATCTTGAAGAACTTCTAAAGAAGGGGTATATAATCCCAAGTGTGTCACCTTGGGGCGACCTAGTCTTATTTGGGAAGAAGAAAGATGGGACATTGAGATTGTGCATCAATTTCAGACAATTGAACAAGGTAACTATAAATAACAAGTATCCTTTTCCAAGGATCGATGATCTCTTTGATCAGTTAAAGGATGCAAGCATATTCTCAAAGATTGATCTCATATCAAGTTACCATCAAGTAAGGATCAGAGATGAAGACATCAACAACACTGCCTTCGAGACAAGGTACAATCATTACAAGTTCAGAGTGGTGCCATTTGGGTTATCAAATGCACCAACTATTTTCATGTGCTTAATGAATGGTGTTTTCCGGGAATATTTAGACAAGTTTTTCATTGTATTTTTGGATGACATCCTTGTGTATTCCAAGTCAAAAGAAGAACATGAACATCATTTGAGGATGGTGTTGCAAGTGTTAAGAGAGAACCAATTTAATGCCAAACTGATCAAGTGCTCATTTTATCAAAACCAAATTCACTATTTGGGGCATATCATATCCAGAGAAGGGATAGTAGTGGACCCTGAAAATATTGAAGCTATTAAAGGGTGGATAGCACTTAAGAATGTGACAGAAGTTAGATCCTTCATGGGTCCACCTAGCTAGTAAAAAATATTCATTACAGGGTTTTCAAGGATTGCTCACCCAATCACTTCCTTGCAAAGGAAGGGGGTGAAGTTTCAATGGAAAACAAAATGTCAAAAGAGATTCCAACTATTGAAGTAGTTGTTAACCAGTGCTCCAATTTTGAGAATTGTTGATCCGAATAAATATTTTGTGGTTTGCACAAATGCATGCAAAGAAAGAATTGGTGGATTCCTTAGTCAGAATGGGTTTGTGATCTGTTTTGAATCCAGAAAATTAAAAGAGCATGAAAGGATCTATGCTACTCATGATTTGGATTTAGAAGCCATGGTGCACACCTTAAAGAAATGGAGACACTACCTCATGGGAAAGAGGTTTGATATGAGGAAAGACCATAATGGTATGAAATATTTGTTTGATCAGCCAACTTTGAATGCTAAGCAGAGAAGATGGTTGGAATTCCTTTGTGAGTATGACTTTGACATTACGCACATCAAAGGAAAAGATAACAAAGTGGTCGATGCACTCAGCAGAAGACTGCTTGAACTGCATGTCATTAGCATGTATCAAACTGATCTTAAAGGAAGAATTTATGAGGATGGAAAAGTATATTTGTAGTACATGGAGTTCTCTTGTACATGAACATAATTTACGTACCCAATTCCAATGAATTGAGGAGTACAATTTTGAAAGAGATGCATAATGTACCTTATGTTGGACACCCAGGATATCAAAAAACAGTTGCAACTCTCAAGAGCCAATATTATTGGCCAGGCATGAAAAAGGAGATTGTTGAGTACATTGTTAAATGTTTGGAGTGTCAAAAGGTCAAGGCTGAGCATAGACACCCAGTTGGGTTGCTTCAACCATTTCCCATTCTTGAGTGGATGTGGGAACTGGTGACAATGGATTTCATCACCAAATTTCCCAGAACAAGCAAGCAACATGATGTTATCATGGTGGTGGTGGAAAATCTTACTAAAGGTGCCCATTTCATTCCTATGAAGGTTACTCACAAGGAAAACAATGTTGTTGATATTTATATGAGGGAAGTATCACGCTTGCATGGCATACCCAAGACAATTGTTTCTGATAGAGACCCAAATTTTACCTCAAGGTTCTGGAAGGGATTATTCAAAGGGTTCAGAAAAAATCTAAACTTCAGCACAACTTATCATCCCGAGTCTGATGGGAAAATAGAAAGAGTGAAACAAGTGATAAAGGATATGCTAAGGATGTATGTCATGGACAAACCATCTAAATGGGAAGATTATCTACACTTGGTATAATTTTCCTACAACAATGGGTACCAAGCATCACTGAAGATGAGCCCATTTGAGGCACTTTATGGCAGAAAGTGAAACACACCAATAAGCTACGAAAACTCAACTGATAGAGTAGTGATTGGGACAAAGTTGCTCAGGGAAATGGAAGAGAAAATGTTGAAGATAAAACATAATTTAAAGGCTTCCCAAGATAGGCAGAAAAGCTATGCTAACAAGGGAAGAACTCATAAGTAATTTAAAGTGGGTGATTGTTATCGGAAAAATCGGTAGGTGCAGACACTAATAGATCTCCCTAGATCCACCTAGATCTAGAAAAAAATAGGACAGGACACGACTCTTTCCCTAAATTGTAATCATTGAATCTACTGATACAAAGGAATAAGTGACATACCTTTATATCACTTCCTTAGGTCTATGTTGTTCCCGCTTCGCTCCGATGCTCTTGTGAAGTCAGGTCCAATACAACACAAACCAAGCAAAGTGAATATAACAAAGTATATTCAATGTCAATCTGTGCATATTATCAAGGATTTATGCTATAAAATAAGAGTGATTTTATGGGAAAGGGACATGCCGCTGTATTATATTAATTGAAAGTAGAAGATACAACCTGAATGCCTTGATGTTGCAAGCTTCCTTTCAGTGACTCTTGGTTCCAACACACACACTTTCTCTATACTTGCATGAAGAAGATCCAATTCCTGTTGATAAACCAAATAGAGTCTTCAAGCTTCTGTCCAAGCAGGGTTCTTCACACAATTCTTTCACCAGTTCTTCATTCAATCTTGCTTAACCTTTTCCATGAGAAACATTTCAATATATATGAAAAGGAGGGATGGTTACATGGATGAGGATGATCCCACCAAATATGAGAAGTTAGTAGGATTCCAACCATGCGAATGCCAACTCATTTTCTAGAAGATCCCCTTCTAGAACCTTCGTGGCCTCTTCTCCTTTCCAAGCTTAAAAATAGGTTCGCACCCTATCTATGGAGCAGACTGTGAAAAGTTCACACCCTAAGTGTGGTTAGCCTGTGATAATGAGGGATTCTCGCACTCTGTAACATAGGCAGATTGCGAACTCATCTTAAAAATGTGTTTTTTAGAATAAGACAATAGTCATCTTTCTCAAGAAAAAGTCCTTGTGGGAGCCTGAACACATTAATTGTAGAGACATCACTAGAGTGACCAAAATCATGTGTAACATAATGCCCCTCAAAGTATGAGGCTGGAAACCGAAATACTTTGTAAACTGTGTGTGTGTGTCAGAAACCAGGAGCGCACCTAATTGGAAACCTATAAACAATCAAGCATCTGTAGAATATAATACTAGTTGTGAGGTAGGCATTCCCATTCTCAGATCACAAATGAATGGAATCGTAGGTCATGGTCACCAATCATACACTGTGGATCCATGCTATCAAATGCTACATAGCCACCAGGAATACACTATGGATCTATGTGAGAATACTTGAATTAAGACAACATAGCCACGTGACATACAAAGTGGATCTATGCACTGACACAAATTATACATACTCCATAGTAACCTAAATCAAAAAGATGAGACCCAAGGTCTTCAATCCCGTCACCTGAAAGTACAAATATAACCATGCGATTACATGTGCTGAAGTCGAACATGGTAGAAACCACTTGATTACCAGTCATTGATGAAAACAGTTAACAAGTGCGATGGAAATCACCATTGATGTCAATGACTCCCAAGGTACTGAAGTACAATCCAAACGAATGTGAATGAATGAGTTGAAGTCAAGCACTCGGTGGAATCTCTCGATCAGGGATCAATAATGTGAAACCCTTGTCGAAAGCGAAGAGACCTGCCATTAAGGCATGTAGGTTTCAAGGTACTAAATGATTTCTAAGTCTCATTTCTGGATAATGAGTTGGAGTCAACGGAACAAGACTCATCACAGGAGGGCCTTGATGTATCCCCCATCAATGACACAAAATAAGTAACAGATTTTGAAGATGAGACGAAGTATGAATACGAGTCAAGACAGACATAGGGAAGGCTGACATGGTAAGAATGGACAACTGTAGATGGTCGACTCAATAGCAGGATCGTGTGAACTTCTCTTGAACATATGAATGACACGACCAAAGACTTGGTAGCACTGACTCAAAGATGACCCAAGATATGACCTTGCAGCAAGTCGAACAAGAGAAAAATGGATTTCCCAACCTGGATTCAAATGACAAATAGGGGGTGTCATGTTCAAGAGCGACACTTACTGCCATTAATATGAATACGAAAACACATCCCTTTCCCAAAATCCCCCCCACCATTTCTGGCGAGTACCTCTTTATTTTTACGCAAGCTTGAGGAGGATAACATATGCTTGTTGATGTAAGCTCATCCTTCGAATGAGTCCCTCAGAGTATATTTAACGAACCCTAGGAAGGAGTGGTTCGGTCCCATCATGGGTCTGTCAATGTTTGTTTAACGAGTGTAAGGATAGAAAAATCAGGAATTTTTACTGTTTTGAGAGTCTGAAAAAAACTTTAAAGAGAACTCTCCCAGTTCCTTTTTCGTAAATAAGTCTGACCAGACCCAAAAAGTGATAAACTATCGCCCGTCGAATGTTTTCTTCAGATACTTTAATGAGCGTGAAGAGAACAAGCTCGCTCAACAATATTTTTGTTTTGATGGAGCGTGAAAAGAGCTTAAAGGATACTCCCTTAGGTTCGTCATTTTCATGTTACCATACGAGTACGAAAAGATGAGAAAAAGTATACTCGGTTATGCTCTCATGTATATTCGAGCACGAGAACGAACGAAGACTGAGCTCAAGGTTTTTCCTACAAAAACCCTAAAAAAGTAACTGTACATGCGACAAAAAGAAAAAACACTTGTACTCCTTCGTTTGGACTTCGAAGTTACTATACCTATAGAAAACCATGTTGGAAACATGCCTACAACAGAGATGACGCAGATGATCAAGGTGCAGATGATCAAGGTTGTCATTGATGGC
>JASDQU011176901.1:2274-15020 GCA_032191745.1 Picea mariana
TACAACCCCCTAGTTTCTCAGGCTACAACCTAAGGGAAGCTCCAAATCCCCAATTATTTGGCTACAACCGGAAGGAGGCTACAACCCCCTATGTTCTTCGGCTACAAATAACTTGTCACAATAACATGTCTAAACAACTTGTAATCAACCTGTACCATAAACAAGTGCATCAACCATGCACCAACCTGTACCTCAACCTGTACCATCAACAAGTGCATCAACCATGCACCAAATATTTACCAATCATGCATCAAATATGCATAAACAGTGATTCATCAAGATGTACCAACATCATCAACTATATACCCCTTGTATGTGCCAACTCATCAACTACTTGTCTCAACCATGTACCCAACATGTACCTCAACCAAAATCCCTCATCAGTTTCATCATCCAAATATGATTTGTAACTCTGTAACATACCTGGTGTATATGATCACATACCTGCAAACCTTCCTTAACTTTAACAACAAGAGACTACCATTTTCATCAAACTTTACTTTAGTCTCACATGACTAATTTTGGATTAGTCAAAAACTCTAACTTGCAATAATCATGACTATGTACCCGTAATGAACAAAGATATAAAAATGGTACAGAATGTTCTTCAGTGTCTTTTATGTAATTCCTCCATATTTCACTACTTGGAACCTCTCAGAAAATGAGTTATAGAAAAAATGGCATACCTTGTTGAATTCTAGCTTATTCTAGAGAGCGAACTTGTAGAGTGTGCCCCGCACGGAATATTTGTTTCATGGATCCAAAAATTGTACATGGGATAATAGAGAATGTACTCTAACCAATAAATTTGGTCTTACTAAATTTGGATCTGTTATGAAGAAGTTATGACATTTTTATCCGAAACACTTGTTTTAGACTAGTTTCAGGACTAGCCACAAACCCTATTTTCCATGGCGTGTAACTCCAAAAATAAAATGACCCACGAGCTGAAATTTGTATCAAACCTACTTGGATATGTTTCCTCAATGGACTCCGAATTTCACGGCTTGAATCATTCTAGAAAAAAAGTTATTGTGAAAATGGTGAGATGACCTGTAAATAACATACCTTAGAAAACATCATCAAAAGAATTTATCCTCCCTTGAATTTCAGCCTTCTTTACTTCACCTTCCCTCTAAAATTCAACTTAGATATCCTTTGGTTACCTTATTCACTTGTAGATATTTGATATTCTCAAGTGTTATTAAAATGAGAGAGCCTTGCCTCTTATTTATACTTTCATGTAGCTTCCTCAAGGGGTTACCTTTTAACCATCTTAACCCACTTTCCTTATTTTAGGGTTAACCCACTTCTAACCACTTGTCCATTTAGTAATTTTTCCGTTAAATTTATTATTTAAATAATTTATTTTGTATCCAATTTGACTTATAGTACACTCATGACTTCACTTTACCTCAAGGGGTTACCTTCTAACCATCTTAAACCACTTTGACTACTTTGACCTTTTGTGGCTTCTAGATGACTCATGAGGATTCTCCAACTTGACATGGCCATAACTCTCTAACCGTGAGGAGTTATGTGACACTCCACATACCACCGGAAATGGCATGACATGTACTATCCATCTATAATACTCTTACCTGCAAATATATAAAAACGCATACCATTATCCATCAAACAAACTTGGGTCCATTACCCAAACCTTTCTCCAACTTCACATGGTCGTAACTCTCTAGCCATGAGGAGTTATGTGACATTCCACATACCACCGGAAATGGAATGAAATGTATTATCCATCTGGAATAGTATTACCTACAAATATATCAAAACTCATACCATTATCCATCAAACAAACTTGGGTCCATTACTCAAACCTTTGTGCTACCGGACTTTCTTCAAGGGTTGACATCAATGACAACCAACCCAAATAATCAACAGTTTCACAGTCATCCTAGCCCATATCCATTAGGGTGGGTAAACAAGGATGCAAATATCAAGGTAATAAAGTAGTATAAGATTAAATTTGTCGTAAGTGTTGATTTTATTGATGAAGTGGAATTGGACATAGTACCCCTTGATGTATATGTAGTGATTGAATTCCGCTGCCTATATATGAGGGACACAATATTCATTCGAAGAGACAACCAGTACCAACTAATCAAGGATGGGAAATCTACATCATCAATGTGCATAAAGGAAAGTCAAAGATCTCACTGGTAAGTGTCAACCAAGCCAAGAAGTTGATCAGTTCCAATAAGAGATATGTTTTACTTTTCCTAAGAGAAAATCAGACTGAGGATGAGTTGATAAGATTACAGGCATCCCTAGAGGGGTGTACTAAAGAGAATAAACATCAGTTGGAGGAGTTTATGTAGGCATACAAAGGAGTGTTCCAAGAGCCTAAAAGGATACCACCCAAGAGGGAAGTGGAGCATGAAATACAGTTATTTCCAGACTCCCCATTGTTGACTATTGGGTTGTATAGATAGTCTATTTTGGAAGAAAATGAAGTGAAGAAGTAGTTGTAGTAGTTGTTGGATCAAGGTTTGATTTGACCAAGCACCTCACCTTGTGTTTCACCTATCATAATTGTACCAAATAAGGATGGGACTTGGTGAATGTGTATCAACTACCAAGCATTGAACAAGACTACACTAAAAAATCGATACCCTCTACCCAGGATCGATGATTTGTTAGATCAGTTGCAGCATGCAAAATATTTCACCAAGTTGGATCTCAAATCAGGATACCACCAAGTACGTGTTAAGGAAGAAGATACCTAGAAGATTGCCTTCAATACAAGGCAAGTTTTGTATGAATGGTTGGTCATCCCATCTAGTTTTTGTAATGCACAAACTACACTTGTGAGACTTATGAATGATGTATTACAGCCATATCTAGATTAATTTGTTATATTTTATTTGTATGATATATTAGTTTATAGTGATTCCTAGGAGGAGCACATGTCACATCTTATACAGGTGTTAGAGACCTTGAAAAAGCACCAACTATTGGCTAACATCAAGAAATGTGAGTTTGCTCAACAATCACTGTTGTATTTGGGGTATGTGATCAGTGGAGGGGAAGTCAAAATAGATTCTACAAATATGGAGGATGTCATCAAATGGTGAGTTCTTACAATTATCACTAAAGTTAAGAGCTTTATTTGGGCAACATAGTACTTGTGGAAATTCATAGCTTCATTTTCAGCAGTAGCTGCACCACCCCACACCATAAGAACAAGTGGTAAGAGTTTATAGTGGTGAAAGAATCCACATAAGGTTTTCGGTGAGATAAAAAGAAAGATCATTCAAGCACCAGTTCTCGCATTACCAAATTTGCAAAATCTTTTCAAAGTGGAGACAGATGCAAGTGGGTATGCCATGGGAGCAATTTTGATGCAAGGAGGAAGGCATGTATGCTATCATTCTGAAATATTCCATGGGGCATTTCTCAACTAAACTACCTATGATAAGGAATTATTTGCCATGGTTCAATCTATTAAGAAGTGGAAGAATTATCTGATGGGAAAGGAAACCATTATCTACACAAATCACCATCCACTGCAATATTTGCAGGTCCCAAGCAAGCTTTAACAAACCAGACATTAGAAGTGTATGGGGGTTTTGCAACAATTTCATCTAGTCATCATGTATAAGAAGGGAAACACTAATAAGTTGGCATACATGTTTTCAAGGCCACCCACATTGAATATTACAACTTTGGGAACACTTATGCACATGTAGACTTTTACCCATGATGCGTATAGAGAGGCATACATGGAATACGAGTACTTCAAGGCGATGTTTCAACGGCTATATGGCTAAATTAATATATAACAAGGTGATGAAAAGGTTGACTATCATTTCCATAATGGGTTACTCTACAAGCTCTATGTCCCTAGAG
This sequence comes from Picea mariana, assembly GCA_032191745.1. Lineage (NCBI taxonomy): Eukaryota > Viridiplantae > Streptophyta > Pinopsida > Pinales > Pinaceae > Picea > Picea mariana. The sequence goes on from JASDQU011176901.1 coordinate 6,142, forward strand.
GTTAATAATTGCAGCTTATCAAATATGCCCACACCTCCAAGGTTGCATGACATTTTGGTGTTGGGAAGATAGTTTCCAACTTACAGAGATATGTGTACTCGACCAGAATGCAAGAATATGTAGCACAATATATTATAGGATGTATAATTTGTTGTACCAACAAGCCTAGTAACAAGAAGCAAGGTATATACCATCCCTTACCTGTACCCACTTGACCTTGGGAAAGCATTTCCATGGATTTTTTTGGAGGTTTGCCAGCAACCAAGAAGGGGCATGACTATCTATTTTTGGGAGTTGACAAGTTCAACAAGATGTGCATTCTCATGCCTTGTAAAAAGACCATCAAGGGCCAAAAAAAAAAAACATGTTCTTTGAACAGGTCTAGGTGCACTTTAGGATACCAAGAAGCATCATATTAAACAAGGATACTAGATTTGTCAATACATTTTGGACTACTTTGTGGGAGAAAATGGACACTAAGTTGAAGAGATATACAAAATTCAATCCACAAATAGATGGGAAGATAGAAGTAGTCGACATGACTTTGGTGCATCTTTTGAGGGGTTACAATTAGAAGCATCGAAAGACATAGGATAAAAAATGATCTACATACAATACTCTTATAATATAGTAGTCCACGCTTCTACTGGTAAGTCACCTTTTGAAACTTGCTCTAGATATTTTCCACCTTCACCCTTGGATGTTGTATATGGATAGAAAGGAGGAGTGAGGGAGAACCTCACAAGAGATGCATTAAGAGTTGAAAAAATTGTTGAGAAGATTAGGCAAATCCATTTTCAAGTACAAGAGATGTTGAAGAAGTCACGTGAAAAATACAAGGTCAGACATGATCAACACAGAATTGAGAAGTCATTCAAAGTGGGAGACGAAGTTTGGTTATAATTGAACAAGGAAAAACTACAGGGCCATGGTAAGAAGATCAAGGCTCTGTGGTATGGACCTTTTGAGATATGGGAGAAGGTGGGAGATAACGCCTGTAGACTCAGTCTACCCCATACATGTACATTTACTCAATAGTGAATGTGGAGAATGTAAAACTCTACGAGCCTTCCATGTTGGATAAGGAGGAGGAGCAAGTAATAAAAAGCAAGGAACCATCCGCATATGCATGGATTTTCATGACCTGAATAAATCCTGTCCTAAAGACAACTTCCTGACACCCTTCATCGATCAGATTCTCGATGAGTGTGCGGGAAGCGAAGTTTTTTCTTTCATGGATAGATTTTCAGGGTATAACCAAATTCAGATTAAACCTAAAGACCAAAATAAGACGACATTTATTTTCCCTTGGGGTACTTTCACAACATTTATTTTCCCTTGGGGTACTTTCACATACCAGAAGATGCCTTTTGGCCTTAAAAACGTCGGAGCAACCTTCCAACGAGCTATGACCTTCGCATTTAATGATCTCAAGCATATATTCGAAGCCTATCTTGATGATCTTGCTAGTCACTCCCGTAAGAGAGTGGATCACCCTAAGCACCTTCAACTAGTCTTTGAAAGATGTCGCCATTATCGCATCTGGTTGAACCCTCATAAATGCATCTTTTGTGTTAGGTTATGTCGACTTCTAGGATTTTTAGTCTCTGAGACTAGGATAATGGTAGATTCGTTAAAGGTTGGGGCAATACTTCAATTGCCTCCCCCTCACACTATTCGCCAACTTCAAGGTTTATAGGGGAAATCTAACTTTTTACGACGATTTATGGTGAACTATGCCAATATTACTAAGGATTTCATGTGTCTCTTGAAGAAGGACACCCCTTTTATCTGGGATGAGCGAGCCCAAGAATCCTTCGATGCTTTGAAGAAATCCTTGGTATTGACGGCTCTGCTGAAGTCTCCAGACTACAGTAGAGATTACTTACTTTATGTCGCCACGTCCAAAGAGACGATTGGTATGGTGTTGGTTCAGGAGGATGACAAGCTACGTGAGCACATCATTTACTATCTTAGTCAAAATTTAGTTGGCCCTAAACTCAAATATTCTAATGTTGAAAAGCTAGCTTTGGCTATCGTTCACGTAGTCCAACGATTATGACATTATATATTGCTTTGCAAAACTACCGTGGTTGTCGATGTCAATCTATTTCAATACGTCCTTACTAGGCGTATCATAGGGGGAAAGTACAATAAATGGTTTTTCATTCTACAAGAGTTCGATCTCGATTTCACTTCTGCGAAGTCCAAAAAATCACTAGTATTTATAGAGTTAATATCTGACTTCCCTCGGTTAGATGAGGATGTTATTCATGTTGATTCATTTGCAAATGAACACATTTTCCTTCTCTTGTTGTCAGACCCCTGGTATGGAGATATTGTTTTCTATCTTCAAACTTTGAAGTTCCCTCAGGATCTCTCGCGAGATTACTGACAGTGTATATGATACCAAGCTAAGAACTATCATATCGTCGGTGACACCCTGTATCATTGAGGAGTAGACAATATATTGCGTCAATTTTTAACTCACGAAGTAGCCGAGTCTGTTCTAAATGGCTGCCACAGTGGGGCTTCTGGTGGTCATCTATCTGGGCTTGTGACAACCCAGAAAATTTTACGACCCAGTTATTTTTGGCCATCTATCTTTAAATATTGCATCGAAGCGGTTAAGAAGTGTCACCCCTGCCAAGTGTTCATTCGAAAAATGCGCTCACATCCAGCCCCTCTCCATCCAGTCATTACTTTTGGTCCCTTCACCAAGTGGGGGGTGGACTTTGTGGATTGCAACCCAACTTCGGTTGGGGAGCATCAACACATTATCGTGGTCATAGACTACTTTACTAAGTGGGTTGAGGCCATGCCTATAGTTAAATCTGATGCAAAAATTGTTGCCTTCTTCGTATTCAATCAAATTATATCCAGGTTCGGAATCCCGAGAGAGATTGGCACTGATCATGGCAGTCACTTTCAGAATGAAATGATGGAAGAAATAACATCTAAACTAGGGTTTAATCATGGTCATTCTTCCCCTTACTACCCCCAAGAAAATGAACAAGTAGAGGCCGTAAACAAGTCTCTCAAGACCATTTTGTAGAAAATTTTCAGCTAGAGAAAATCCGACAAGCATATCATGCCTTATCCATCACTTTGGGCATATTGAACCTCGGTCAAGACTTCCACCGATTTTTCTCCTTTCCAGTTAGTACACGGTGTGGAGTCGATCTTACCTATTGAATGTGAAATCCCTTCTCTTAGACTGGCAGTTCCGCTCCTACCTGATACTTTCGATCTCGAACAATGCCTCGTACACCTAGAGAGTCTAGATGAGCAGCGTCAAGACACCTCTACGGCTATCGAAGTGAATAAAAGATGTGTCAAGGTCCAATACGATAAGTTTGTCTATCCTCGACAGTACGCTGAGGGTGACTTTGTCCTTCTATATGATCAAGCCAAAGAACCATTGGGGGAAGGAAAGTTCAAACCCATGTGGCACAATCCCTATATCGTGCGACGTGTCTTAGAAAAATGAGTCTATGAATTAGAATATTATGAAGGGAACATGTTGGTTGAGCCCAGGAATGGACTCTATTTGAAAAGTTATTACGCTTGAGCCCCAATCTTGGGCGTAACTCTCTGTATACTAATGTAATTTAGTGTATATATCTATTCCCTTTATTTTTATCTTCAGCTTCCTTATCAAGGCTTCCCTTGGTTGGCAGATGTCAATGGAGTCTTTAGTCTACTTAGGATTCACAGACGGGGCCAATCATCATACACGGAACTTGGCTTCCACCGCTTGGGTGTTTACTCACCTGAGGGTCTATTGATGTCTTCAAGTGGCGTATGCCTAAGGCCATCCATGAATATAGCGTCGTTATAGAACTTTTTCACGATGCCATTTCACATAGTATTCGCTCATTAGAAGTTCGCCTAGACTCCCAGTTAGTAGTATGTCAGTTGAACGGCAGTTACCATGTGTGTGACCCTACTCTACTCCAACGATTTCTACCAGTATGACTTTTAGAATGACAGTTTGATTTTATTACTTATCATCACATACCTATAAGTTCTAATTATGTATCCGATGCATATGTTAATTTTGTTTTAGATTGGAATTTGTCACATAACTAAAGCAAAGAAAACATTTTCATCAATGTACACATTGTAACATAAGTTAAGCTGAAGATCCATGTTTATATATATATATATATCAAAAAATATGATGTTTATAGTACAAAATTGGGGTTGACACCCTCAATATACATATACAGTCGATTATACAATAGTCATAACATATAGACCTATGGCGTCGGATGAGTGTCATGATGGCAAACTGTGGCATTTGTGAGACGCCAAAAGAGACGTACCCAAGCACGGGGCACACCTGCCGCTGCATAGCCTTTGATAGATCCTCCACCTGAACCATAGAAATCCTCTGTGTCAAACGAGACAGGTTTCCCTGCACATTTTGCAGCACTTTGTCCGCATCTCCTCCTACTGCCTCATCTCCCTGGTGCCTCCGACGATGTCGTGGAAGTCCGTACGAACATCCTGGACCTACGTCTGCGTCACATACATGTTTAGTTAGTACTTAACATTATCCAAAAAAAAATTGTCTCCTTATACAAAATTAGAAAAAAATGAAATATTCCAAAAACTATGACATACCTATGTCTCCGTAGGTGTACCCTGGTGGTAATGGCATGTCAGGAGCTCATCTAAGGTTAATCGTTGCATAAGGGTAGTCATCCAGAGCTATCACCTCCCAACTCCACCAGAAGAAGAAGTCATCGTTGTAGGGCGTCATCACTCTACCACCCCCCTGTCGCCTCATCACCTCGGTCCATCGTGTATGGGATGGATCATGAGGTCCACATAGAATAATCTCAAATCTAGGTCCCAAGCCTAGAACCCGCTCAAAGAAAAAACCACAAAGGATAGAAGCAAACCCGAAGTTCCTCTTACTACCCTGTTTGCAGTCTATCAGCTGGCTCTTCATGTTGTTGAGCAGTGAGGTGCACCATTCATACACCATCAATCACAAGCACTCCACTGACTAGAACATAAGTGGCCTCGATGCCTGGTGCAAAGAGGTCGATCATGTGATCCATGTCAAAACTAGGACAACAATCTTGAGGCTCAAATTGTCGATCGCTCTGATTGGGAGTTGGCTCCCTACCTTCTCGATCCCTGTAATGCAATGAGTGGCTATGTAATCCTCTATATTCATGCCACTCCCAGCTCCCCGGACTTTGTGGTTGACCACCTCATCCAGACGTGACAATCCCGTCAAGAAATAGATGTCCTCAACTTCAATCATTAATGGTTGTCCATCAAGGTTGAAGCTGTCACTATCTGCATCCCAGTAGTTCACAAGCAGCTAAAGCAATCTCACTTGAGCCCTCATACATTTGAGAGCCCAAAAATTGTATACCACACATATTTTTAAGGCCATTTGGGCCCCTGGATCTTTCTCCACTCCAGCATCCACCTCCTCATGCTCTCTTTCTCTCCACTATAGCACCATCCTGCAAGAGTCAAACCAGTTTTTGAGTTAGCAACCTTTAAAAAAAAATTATCCACGACATATACATGAGCTGCAATGTACAAAGTCATGTATAGGGTTGCTTATACGCTGGTTGTTTTTCAAACAGCCACGTATAAGTATGTGTATACGCGACCCGATAAATTGTAGCCCGCGTACACCTAAGTTTTGAATTTGCGCCCTAAATAACTTAGAAAAGGAGGCCTAATTACAAATTTTAATCCACTAAAAAGAAAGAGGAGAGAAAGATGAATTACCTGGTCCAGATGGTCGTCGATTCCGTCGCTCGTAGCTCTCGCAATCACTAGTTGAAGTTCGGAGGCAATTTGGTCCAAAATACACTATTTTGGGTAAAAAATACAAATGGTATAGTAAAATTGATTATTTTGCTATTTATAACAAATTTTTACTCACTTTGCATAGTTTCATCCAATATTTTGGCCTAATGGACTAATACGACAGTGGATGGAGTTGGTTTTTTTAGTTTTGTCCAGGGATTCTTGAGGTTTTCAGCGCCATGTCGCCCGTTCATAACTTTGGACGGGTATTTTTGTTACCCAACATATAGGATAGGTATCCAATCCATCATGCACACTTGCATCGTCCTATGACTGTCACTCATATGCCTTAGGTATGAACCCATTTCATAGCGACACAGAACATTCTATCTGCAACTAGAAGTGTCGTTATCAAATGGTAGAGATTAACCAAACATGGGTACCCTAGTAAGATCCCCTGCTTCATTCGATGCCCATGTAAAGATTTTTGTCCGTAGGACCGGGAATCCCTTATACCTGATACATGACTTTATGTTCGAACCTGATTTCTTACTCATAAACATGTTGACCCATACCTAGAGGACTCCCAAACGAGTATGATTTAAGCTCTTATTTGACTCATTCCAAAAGTGAAAAGATTGTCGAGTGAACTTGTCTCTTTTAAATTCATAAATTGGATTTGAAAGGATGTCTATTTGGTGCAAGTTGATCCCTTTTTCAAACCAAGAAGACTAAGATTACGAAAAATGACATTTTTTGGCGTTAAGTTGTAATTGCATCTCATTCTCTTGCTTGCAATATTGAGCCTATTGTTGGTTCTTGCTTTTGCATTATAAGCCTTTCACCTCGAAAGTTTGCATCTTCAACCAAGCAGAGCCTTGTGTATATCCTTTGCAACGTGACACCCTATACCCAAGAGGAAACATTAGCCCGAGTGTCCATCTTCCGCATGCACCTCCTTGCATTGAGCATAGGTATGTTCCACTGCTGGAACTAGATTGCTTACTTGCGACACTTGTTTCCTCCTCTGTATCATAGCATTCATTTGACTATGAAAAAACAAAACAAGATGGGTAGGAAAAGAATATTATCTTATATTGGCAGCAGTCGTGTCGCCTTTGAACAAAGCACAAAATTTTTTAGTCCACTTTTCATCAAAATTTTGGGTTTAGCATGACCTTAGGAAGTTGAGCTCGTTACAGAGAGTTTACTCCCCCGACTGGTTACTCTTCCAATCCCTATGGAAAGTTTGATTGATGCCTCCTGCATATCAAAGTTTCATCATTGATTCTATGCTACCATAGTCCTCGATATGTCTCATGCTCTTGTTCAAAGGATGTCTATCAACCTGCGTCGACCATTCCTCAGAACTCTTGACTTTGCATGTCGGCCATACCATCAGTGTGTCTCAGAGTTACATGAAGTTGTATTCCTATTGCACACCTTGGTCCTACTTTCCTCATTGGTAGGTAACCTTGAACTCAACAGTCGACATTTCATCATTGGTCGTTGACTGGGTGGTTTCCCTTGTGTTCAATGAGAAGACATCTATTCACACATTGGGATTTGTGCAGTGTCTTGGATTCTATTGGCCTTATTTGTGGTTTCCTCGCCTTTGTCAGCAATTTTTCTTATTGGTTGTTATTTGGAGGGTCTTTTTCGTGTACCGCTTGCATCTGTCACACGCAAAAGATGCACAGGGTCGTTAGTTCGTGAACATGTTCTTCGCCTGATTTCCTCCAAAATCATCAATATCTTGGTTTGTACCTCGTGCTGAATGATGAGAGATGCCTTAATTCTCTCCTTTCAGCGGGTCTCCTTCCATCGACTTCAACTCATCTATTCTGGAGACGAGACCTAGAGTCCTATGAGTACCTAGAGGCTTGCAGTTATTAGTGGCAGGTTCTCTCACTATCGATAGTTGGGAATACATCAATGTCTTATGATCGATGGATTCTTCAGGTGTTCGACCCCGACACCTCTATTTACACTTGTAAGAATGTACTTGGTGCCTTGATACATAATTTTATTATCAGTAGGTTGTATAGTGTTTGTTAACAGTATACCTTAATGACCGGTAATCAAACGAAGTCTCATTGTGTTCGACCTCAAATCCTTTATTCACACGATGTAAATTTTCACCTTTGGTGGATTGTGTAAAAGACTTGAAGACATCAGTTTATAGTCGCAGCTTTCCTAAGCTATTGCTACCTTTCATTGGAACAGTACCTATGTGACTTCAGTGATCCTGGGAGATCAGATTGTACTCCATTGTATACAGATATCTTCATATTTATTTTGAGATTGCTTTTATTGGGTCTTGTTCATGACTATGACAACCTTTGGCATGTGACCACCTTTTTATTGCCTACTCATGGCCATGAAAAAATATTGGGTATATTTTCACATGGATCTGTAGTGTAATTCAAATTGGCAGCCATGTGCGCAAAGTCAATGTAGATCATAATGAGAAACTAGTTCTTCCAGTTGGGCCCCCATTACTCCACTTCTGGATATTATAATGTATTTCGGCCATCACAGATACTCCTCTGACCTCACACATTAGGGGGGCATCTATTATAGCAAGATTTGCCTCACCCTTTGCAAACTTGCACAGAGGGCCCTTTTCCATTTCCCTATGTAGACTTGAAGTTCCGTTTTTTTGCAAATAGCAGAGATAAAAACATTATTTTTCCACATATATGCGCCATATCTATTATACAGCATGTGTATACGCAGGTTGCACCACTACATCCTATGTACATCGGGTTTTGTGCCCAAAATTAAAAAATGGTGTCAGGTTTCCATGTCACATCACGAGATCCATGATCCTTGACCTTCCATATATTGGAAATGTTATGACTCGGACCTTCAGTTCTACTCAAAGGATATAAATGGGCAAAATCCGAGCTATGGAAAAGAGGAGAAAAATTTGAGAGCAAAGTTACTATGGAGAAATTATTCACTTCATATTGGGTCTGCATCCCTTTGTCCTTTTAAGTCTGAACACATTTTTCAATCCCCAAGCTCTTCCCTACTTGATTGAGAACCTCATTGTCTCTCTTATATGAGCTTGCCTTTGATGGAGGATTGAA
>JASDQU011176903.1:7021-17780 GCA_032191745.1 Picea mariana
GATTATGTAACTCCTTTGAGGTGTGAAAAGGGGCTCTTTAGGGCTCAATTAGGTCTTTGACCAGCCTACCATGCGGATTCAGCTCAGATTTGATGTCAAATCGGCTTGGGAGATGATCCATTAGTGGTTGGGAGGCCGACCAATTTCAATAAATGCGTCGTTTAGCAGGTGCGCGGGTTTTTGTGCCAACAGCCGTGCATCGTGCGCGTATGTGCGAATGGTACGTTGTTGTTATGTGCATGTGCACGCGCACCCAGATTTTGTAAAGTGCCCTTCAATTTTTGGTTACTTTGTATAGTTTTTGACCCTTTTGCAATGCTGCGAATGTGATTCAGTGCCATGAATAGCTTCATTCCTGTTTTGATGATGCTGAGTTCTTGTCGCCATGTGCAGACGAAATTTCAGTGATAACAATTATTGAAAAATCATATTGAATTCTTAAGACTAATGTTGGATAAGTGCAGGCGATGTCAAATTTCCCTGAATCTGAAGAAATGCATTTTATTTTCACCCTTTGGAGTACTACTGGGCCATATTGTTTGTAAGCAAGGATTACTGATAGATCCGTCCAAGATTGCTATTATTGTCGTTCTAACCCCCCCACCCCTACTTCAGTTAGACAATTGTGCACTACGTTGGGACATACTGTATACTACAATAATTTCATTAAGGGCTATGCATAGATTGAAACACCTATGGAGAATATTTTGAAGAAATATTGTTAGTTTCACTGGACAGAAGAATGCCAACAGAGCTTTGACACACTGAAACAGAAAATGGTTATTGTGCCTATTCTAGTTTTTCCAGACTGGAGTAAGGAATTTTATGTGCATGTCGATGCATCCTATATTGCATTAAGAGAAGTGTTAGCACAACCAGGAGCATGAGATATTGACCATCAATTATCATTTGCTAGCAGGAATCTCTCAACAACTAAGATAAATTACACTACCACTGAAAGAGAAGGATTAGCCATGGTGTATGCGCTGCAAAAGTTTCATCACTACTTGTTGGGAGGAAACTTTAAGATGGTCACTAACCACTCTACGCTGAAATACTTAGTCAAAAAGCCAGTGTTGGGGGGAGGGATATGAAAATGGATTTTGTTATTTCAGGAATATGATTTTGAAATTGTGGTAAAGCCAGGAAGGATGAACAAGGGACCTGACCACTTGTCTAGGTTGGAACATGGAGAGGAACCTACTAGTTTGGAGGATACACTGCYAGATGCACAGTTGTTGGCCATYAGGAATATTGATGAACACTTCGYAGAGATAGTTYAGTTCCTATCAACAKGAATGRCACCTCACGAGTACASAATCATTCAGAAGAAACAACTGRTAGTGCATGCTGCGGATTTTTCACTTATAGCTGGACAAATATAYAAGATGGGACCTGATGAGATCCTGAAGAGATGTGTTATGGAAGWAGAATGACCATTAATTCTACCAWAATYACATGAAGGAATCACAGAAGGACACTACACAGGAAAAGAAACAATGCAAAGGGTTCTGCGAGATGGCCTTTGGTGGCCCACTTTACACAGAGATGCTAAAGAATACTACAGAGCCTGCGATGTATGCCAAAGAGTTGGGAAACTTTCCAGAAGAGAAAAAATGACTTTAGCACCCTAGCTAACCTTTCAAGCATTTGAGAAATGGGACATTGACTTCGTGGGACCTATCAACCCACCAGGGAAGCACACAGGAGCTAGATACATCATCAGTGTGACATAGTATTTGACCAGATGGGCAGAAGCAAGAGCAGTTAAGGATTGTAGTGCAACTACAACTGCGCATTTCATATTTGATGATATCCTAACCAGGTTTGGATGTCCAAATATCCTAATGAGTGATCAAGGTACACATTTTATCAATAAGACTATTGAAGCCTTGAATCGAGAATTTGATGTTCATCATCAGAAGAGCACTCCATACCACCTGCAAGTGAATGGTACAATTGAAGCCTTCAACAAGATATTGGAGACTGTGCTAACGAATATTTGTAGTGTAAACAAAGATGACTAGGATTTGAGATTAACAACTGTGTTATGGGCCTATAGAACCACTTGTAAGAAGCTGACAATACAGACCCCATTTAAGTTGGTTTATGGTTTAGAAGCAGTTGTGCCTACGAAATATTTAGTTCCTAGCCTGAGAATTGCAACGTTCACATATATGGATGACACTGACACTGTGAAAGATAGACTTGCGTAGTTGTTAGAGCTTGATGAATACAGATTTATTGCAGACTTCCATCAATAGTTATAGAAGGAACGAGAAAAGGCTTACCATGACAGACACATCAGGGATAAATCCTTTAAGCAATGATATCTAGTATTGGTATATGACAACAAATTCATGAAGCATCCAAGGAAGTTCAAAACACATTGGTTGGGACCATATGAGGTTGCCTATGTTACAAAAGGAGGAGCTGCACAACTGAATACTTTGAATGGAGAATGGAAGGAAGGTTTGGTGAATGGGAGCCAGTTGAAATTGTACTATGACAACCAGCTGCCTCACAGCTATCGGTAGAAGAAGAAGGAGAAGGGTCTAGGTGCAAGGTGTAGTTGAAACTAGGTACCAGACACAGAAAATATACTATGCACACAATGGGAAGAAACGAAGCAGAAAGAATAGGCTACACTGCACAATCTGAAGTTGAAGTAAATCAAAAGGCTCAGATAAAAGTTCCTTGGGATGAGTCATAGGTGAGTGTTGGGGGACTATTGGCCCTTGGGTATGGACTAAGGAATAAAAGAAAGGAAAAAGGAAGAGAAAAGACAAAATTTGAATTGCGTGGATGACATGTTGAATGAGATCGGGTTGAAGTGGCCATAGAAGCAGAAAAGAAGGACCAAAGTATGGGAGAGTGAGTTGTTGGATGAGAAGATCGAGGAGAACAAGTCAGCAAGGAATATAGATCATGGAAAAATTAGCAAGTGGAAAAATACACTGGTAGAGGCTTTGGAGCACTTCGTAGGAAGAAGGAAAGACAGGCTGGCAAAGCCCAAAAAATGAGGGTCAATTTGACCTAGGGTTTTGACACCTAGGTCTCAGCCTAAGGTTGATGGTGAGATATTGTGATGTATAAATAAAGGTCAAGAGGAATTGGGATGGGTTGGAGTATGTTATGGTGAATGGTTTTTGTTATTGTTGAGAGAGAGAAGTATCATGTGGTGAGAAAAGTCTATATTGTAAGATCTTCAATTGGGTGCGAAGATCAAACCTGGAGCTGGGTGCGCAGGGAGGGGATAGAAAGAGAGAACAAGAAGGACAAATATGCAAGCTAAGATCATAGATAGAGCTACATGTTTTATATAATATCAAGAAACACAATTCTGTGGACATAGCCCTAGGGAGAGGGTGAACCAAGTATATCTTGTTGTTGTGTGGTTGATGTTGTATTCTTTGTCTTCTGATCTCTCTGTTATTGCATTATTGTGCTAGATTTGAGATATATTGTGCGAAGTAGGTTTAAGATGGTAAATAATATCTAGATGTTGTGTTTTTTTTATACTGGATCCACTTTGCATTTCCTTTGGTTGTAGACACCTGTGTCCTACAACCCCCTATAGCTACTTTGGGTGAGACTTCATCTTCTTTGCAGGTGTTTCCGAAAGGGTCAATAGTTAGGGCTTGTTGGTGCACTGTTAGAGATGAACCCTGGGTCTACCCTTGTGCCAATAGGGATTTTTCTAGGTTTGGCTGGGTTTGACATCAATGACAACCAACTATCCTACAAAAAATAGATAAGAATATCCTACAACACTGAAGAACATTATTTTTCTATCAAGGGATATATTGAGTCCTATAAGAAAGGATTCATATTCAACAATGTTATTTGTGTATTCATATTGAATTCTATATAAGAAGTAAAAAGTCTCCTTGGAAGGATCTGTGAGAATGATTCATGCTCCTGAACCAAAAATAGAGTGAGCATCTTCGAACTATAAGGTCCATATCCCATTTTTATCTCAACAAGGTTCTATTTATAACATTGGTTTGAATACACAAAATTTTCCCTTTATATCATCTAAGAAAAATATTTCATCCCTTTGGGGGTTTGAATTGGTATCTAATGATGGGATCTCTGTAAAGGGTGAGGAAACCACCTTCAAGGTGAGGGATGGTAGAATATGATAAGTCCATTTAGAGGCTACCACCCAAGGTCATTACCAATTCCATGGATAAAAACATTCCCTAGGCATCGGGGATATCAATCATGAAGACATCCATCATGAGGGAGATGCAAGGAAAGGAAACGAGGATAACCCCAAGGTTCTTTATCATGCCACAAACCGTGATAGGTTCAGAGTCTAATCCACACAGGTTTTAGTAAGGTCATGATATTTTGAGGCCAAGTTGTTGCATGACCCTTAAAGTCATAATGTTGGTGGAGGCACGTGAGTCCAACATGCAATTTTGGAGGGTCGAATCATTTAATAGGAGGGAAATAAAGAAAGGTGCATGCTTTCCATTTCTTCGATTGTTGTTATTAGTGTGAAAGGATTATGGTAGGATCTTCCTCTTCTTGGGGTTATTTCATATCAAATTCATGTGGAGGAGTAGGGCCATTTTAATGTGTACTCCTTAGGGATATAGGGGGTGGGAGTGTTGATTTCATCCTCTAGGGAAAGATCTTCCTCCTCCAAATATTTAATCCTAAAGGCTTAGAAGTTCATCTTGGTTTCCCTGATATTTTCATATTGGGCATGCCACTTATTCTTGATAGGGTATGGTTCTTCACGAGGTACATCCACCCATGCAATATTACTCATGTCAAGTTGACAAGGAGGATACTTTTCTTCTAAGGTATTGAGCTTATTCATGAGATTGTTATGGGACATCACCGGGCTTAGATCCTCTTAATATAAAGTGCTCACTATTGGATGGTCATAAAGCTCACTAGTTTTATGATTTTCATCTATTTGAGAGGCAAAAAATGGGCTTCCTTGAGAGTTTCAGGGGACTCACCATTCAGTAAAAATTGGAAGTGTGCTTCAAAAGTTCCTAGATATTTGTTCAAGATAGCTTCCTATGTAGGTTCACTTTTGGAAGGGAATTCCTTTATAAAGGCATTAAACATAGCATTGAACTCCCTCACATATTCTTTCTCATATTTCTGTATCTTGTCAAATTGAGAAAAGAGGAATCCTATATCCTTCTTGTCACCCCATCTCTTTATGAAAGAATTTTCAAGTTCTTCCTAGATCTTGATACTTTTACTTAGGAGGTTTTTGTACCATGCCCTACCTTCCCCTATTAGTGTGGATGAGAAAAAAAATAAAATGACATTCGAGTGTCGGTTTCCATCTTTGTGGAGCTTGAATCCTTCATAAAATCTTGTCAAATGAAAATTACCATTGATATCATCATTACCAGAGAATTTACGTAGTCATGAGTTATCCTTCTTAGGCATGTCATGAGGACAACCATGCATTTTACTCATATCCAAGGGCCCAAACAAATTTCTGGGTGCCCATTTTGTAGGAGCCATGGGGAAGAAAGGTGTGTACTAACGTCCAATATGGGTTGTCATCAATGGAGTCCCTAGATGATATTCCTTGGATCATCAAAAGAAGGTGAGGAAATCACCCTCAATGGAGTTTCAGGTAAGCTTACAATATAAGAGATTCGGTAGAATCTTACCAAAAGATATTTTGTTGAGAAGAATGACTGACTCCTCGACAATGACGCCAAAATTCTATCACATGATTTGTAGTTGTGAAAATACCAACACAATATCACCAAATCTTGTGTAACTACAAGATATCCTACCACTATCATCTGAGTAAGAAATCCCATTATTTTAGTGATGGAGGAGGTCCACCACAGGGGAGGCTTCCCCGATGACCTCAAGGGATCAAAGTAGCAAGTTTTTTAGCCAAAACTATAGTCCTCTCTCTTGATCACCTAATGATAAGTCTAGGTATGTGAAATGAATGAGGTATGGAGTTGTTTGAGTATCTTCTCAGAACAAGAACACTTATAGCATATCTATGATTTATTTCCAAGTATAAACATGCAATCAAAACCTCATAAGACACTAAACAATGAAAATTTTCTATAGCTGGTACATAATTGAAATAGTACAATAATTTATAACAACAAGTACACATTTGTAACAATACAAATAAATATGCCTAAGAAATGCAATAGTTGACAATAGAAATTTAGCATAATCTTAGTAGATTAATATCCAATTGTTATATGCAATTTCTGGGTAAGTTAGGCAACCTTTAGATGGTTGTATGCAACAAATAAGAGAGTATTTAGATGGTTGTAACAAAATKTTKCAACCACAACAAGTTTTCAATCAAATTAGCCCAAGTTAGTGTTAGTAAAGTTAGTAGATAAMTTGAGAGATTTAGTTTAAAGATTTTGTTGATCACTTTCACCATAAGAGAGCTTTAATGATTAGGGCCTTAAGGCTATGGATTCTTCACAACATCAAACACAACTAGTCTTGGAACTTGATCTAGATACAACCAAGAGGTAGGATTCAATCTCTCAGGTGACAACACATTAGGGCCTTAGAGATTGAATCTGGAGGAGGAGAATTTGTAAGGTGCAAACACTTTTGGGACCTAGAAACCTTTTCTCCCTTCTTGTAGGTTCACCTAGGTCAACAATCAAGAGTCTAGGGATAAAATCATAAAGTGATAGAACTTTATGGATTTAGGAGTCAAACCCTAGGTAGGGTTTCCTTCAAACATTTATGAATGAAATTAACCTTGTGAGAGGATGAAGCACTTATGTTCCTCTCTTATGGTTTTACCAAGAAAGATCTTCAATATGAAAAAGTACTATTCACCATGAAATATTTACTAGTATGAGATGAAATTGCATAAATTTACTTACTTCACCAAGATATGACAAGAATAAACCCTAATTGCAGAAATACCATCCAAAAATGATCAAATAAGCATCCACACTTGAACTCAAAGAGATAGTGCATAAGGTAAAAGAGTCAATAACCCTAAAAGGGTGAAAATTTCATATGCGTTCTCTCACAAAAGGTGAGAAGTTTTGATGATAAAATGAAATGACAAGGTCCTCTATTTATATGAGGCCTTGAAAACCAATTTCTCCACTTTAATTTATCAACAACAATAAATTAGAGGGCCGACCCCTCTAATTTATCTTTCATAAATTTAAAAAATAAAATTTACATAATAATATCCCTAATAAGGTGATGCCATGCCTTAGAAGGGTGACATAGGGCTCATAATTGTGACGTCAAGGTTGAAATGGTGGAATGTTGGGCCTCCAAAGGCCATGTTTCATGTCCTCAAGTGTTGTGCCTCTTTCGTCACCTTAGTGAGCAAAATAGAGGTGCTTGCAAGCTCAGTTGGGTTTGCTGAGCAGGACAGCTGCAAGGAAAAAGGTTAGAAAAAGAAATAGAAAACAACAACTAAGAATTAAACTAAGAAATGCAATAACAACTAAATTTATGAGCATAGGGACATAGAGACAAAAATAACAATGAGACCCATGTCACCAATGATAAGGCTGATATTATTGAAAGAATACACCGAGAAGCAAGAGGACTATGAGTCCCTTCTTCCTCCAAGGGAGGGCTCTTGGACCCCCACAAGCAAGCTCTTCTTACAACAAATAAAAATAAAAAATGGTGAAAGAAGTCTTTTGCTAATCCACTCAAGGAGTGAGATGGATTTTCCAATGCAATGGTGCAAATATACTCTTGGCAAGGATGGAGTCCTCAAGAGAATAATGGCAGCATAAATTTTCTTTGAATTCCTTGAAAAATGAAGTGTATCCATGGCCTTTTTATAGCATTCCTTTGAGCTATTGTTCAACTGGTTTGTAGTGTGTAAAGAGGATAATTGGGGCATTTCTAGGTCTTTGACCAACCATCCAGTCGAATATAGTCCATATTTGAGTGTCAAATCAGCTTGGGAGCTGAACTAGAAGTGCGTGAGAGGTCGGCCACTCTCATAAATGCGTCATTTCTCAGGTGCGTGGCTTTTTGCGATAACAGTCGTGCATCATGTGCATGTGCATGATTTTTGCATTCCTGTTCTTCACATGTGCGCATGTGCCCAGTGCCTTCATAACACCCTTCAATTTTTCACTACTTTGTATAGTTTTTGACCCTTTATGAATGCTTTGGTGTTAATTCAGGTCCATGGATGACTTCATTACTGTTTGACGATGCTGAATTCTTGTAACCATGTGTGGATGAAATTTCAGTGATAACATCAAGTTCCAAATTTCCATTCCATGTGTATCCCCTTGTTAAAACACCTCCAAAACCATCTTGTCAATCAAAACCTATCACCAAGGATGATTTGAAGGGATAATGATGATGGTTTAGGCCTCCAAAGGGAAACATACAAGTGGTGAAGGGTGCAAGATAATCCTCCAATGATGATAGGATGCCTCCAAAGGAAACATCCTTCATATTCCATGTGAAACACTCATCATGAATGGTTCTCAATACGTGAGGTTTACCATTCATCTCATGGGATTCCAAGCCCCTATGAAGCTCCAAGTGGCACAGTTCCTTCACAAGTGGATATCACCAGGAAAGGTCTTGCAAAGACAAATAAGTATTCCCTCCAAGGGTCCACAAGTCATATGAATCATTACAAGTAAGCCACATCTAATAAGAGAACCAACCAAACATGTGCATCAAATCCCCCTTTTCAAATTAAACAAATGTTGTAAGACCTTATAAAATTTTCCAATTTTAGGTATGGGAGGGGTGTTAAGGAATGTTTCCCAAGAGGAACCCCATATAAGTCATGTAATAAGTATGAGATGGATTGGGGAAATAATTCTAGGTTTGGGATTCTTGACATACACGAGTTCGTATTGGCTCATTTATGGGTGCCTTTGTGGAGGATGTGCTTCCCTTCATCCGCGATGCAACATTTTTACAAGCCATTTTATTTCCTTTAATTTATTATGGTACATAGATTGAGTACTATGTGCAATGGAAATTAAATAGTACCGCAATGCCACTTGAAGTTAGAAACACACAGAGTTCCATATGAAATGGAAGGTAAGAGACATCACAAAATGCATTTCCCCAACAAGTGGTACATTTATTAATTATGTGTTTAGAAGGTCCTTGATTTTTTATGGACAATAATTTCATTACTCTTAGGACCTTAGGGAGAGCATCTAGAAGGATAATGATTGGATTTTAATTTTTTCCAACTACAACATGTATCAGCCTTTATCTCCTTCTTCCCATGAAATGAGGTACAATCCCTTCTTGGGGTCAATGCACCTGGAAACCAAAAAGATGAGGAAACAAAGGGGAATAAGTGTGAAAAATGGTAAGTATGAACTAGAATGGTTCGATGACCCTTCAAGGAACCACCCAAAAGAAACCCTTTTCCTAAAAGTGACCAACTTTCTAGGACATAATGACAACCACCAAGGTGAAATTAGACAAAAAATATAATTTCCAAGAAAACATTCCATAATCAAGAAAGGATTCTTTGCAACATGTTCAAATTATTCAAGTAATAAAGTGAAACTTAACATGACACCAGACTTGTTGTCTCATGAAGAAAGACCCATTTTCCTCTGGGATCCAAATCTAGTGCAGTGGATGTTTCTCTATTGTCGGTGATGAGTGGTGATCAACATGAATAGGAGGGATCCTATGGGATTTGTTGATCAATATCACTCTCGACACTCCATGTATGCTACCTGTGGGCCTCAAGACATGATATTCTTAGTTATCCCTAGACTGAGGGGGTAACAACACACACACACACACATTACATAGATGCTTTACCCTGGAAACCCAAACTGGGAAAATAAAAAACATATTTAGAGATGCACCTCTAATATTCTATTCATCATATCTTCATTGTTTACAATACTACATATGTGTGTGTGTGTGTGTGTAGGATTCCCCAGCATCAAAAACCCCTAATCCATTAAAATAGATTATTCAACAACCATAATTCCTTAATCAGAATTAGAAAACCATCAACGAAAACCTTGTACTGAAAAACCACTAAAAATAGACGCACAAAATGTCAATTTGTTTTTAGGGCATTGTCCCCCAAACCCCTCTTACCCCTTCAGTAAGGGGGTGGGATAGCACCCCCTCTGTGATCCCCCCATGCACAAATAATATAACACATACCCAACATAGATTTGTACAACCATTTACATCTAATAAATTTTCTTCCTTTAAGAAGAGGTAAAGTATCCAAAGTATCATTTCCCATTAGAGAATGATACTCTTCATTCATTTTTGTGTCCCAATATGGATGACCTAAAGCTTCTGCAAATGTTTCTGGATCATGATTCTCTTAAAATTGAGCCAAAAGAGAAGGGGATCACTGGAACTATGAATGTGTATGATGCTGATATGAAGGATCACCAACAAGATCACCATTTGCTTCTCGATTTGAATGAACCCATATGGAAAGTTGTGGTGTTGGTGTAGGTTCATGTTCAATGGAATCATATAGAGGAATGTGAGCATTCAGATGTGTGATTTCATCCTCATTTTCATCACCTAAAGAATAAGAAACCAAAATAGGAATATAAGATGGTACAAACATCGAAGATGAATCGCACGTTGAATAAGGAACAAATGCCAAATTAGGCTAGCAGGCCAAGAGATTTTCATCAAATTTAACATCTCTTCTAATAATAATTTCATTAGAATGAGATTAAAGAAGTCTGTAAACTTTGAAGTCTTCAAAATATCCAACAAAAATACACTTCTCACTTTTAGGTTGTAAATATTTCCTTTTCTC